>JAPMNU011484729.1:0-17434 GCA_029874995.1 Alburnus alburnus | reverse complement strand
TATCTATCTATCTATCTATCTATCTATCTATCTATCTATCTATCTATCTATCTATCTATCTATCTATCTATCTATCTGTACTCTATGGATAATAGCTGGCCTCTGTTATATACACAGTATCTTTTTTAATAATAGTCATAAAGTTGTAATGTGGTAAATTTCACTGCTGCATTCACTTTCATGTTTTTCTGGGCTGTTGCATGTGTCTAAAAATAACTCTTGGGTTTTACCCCAGCCCTGTTTCCAGAACAAAGCTAGTGTGACCGATCATCTAAAAGCCTCTTCCCCAATGAACAAAAGTCTTCATTACAGAGCCTCATTGATTATCTATGGTGGACATTTATGCTGCGAGAGCAGAGAACCCTGACACTGGAGGCTGCATGTTTTCAATGCCTCTCATTTATTTGAAATAACTGTGTCAATGATGAAGTGAGGCTTTATTCAGCCTTTAATCAGAGCTAGGAAATGGTCAATGAAGTCAGGTGTGCCCTTACAGTGTATTGTTTCACATAATGAGCGATCCATGGAACGGCTCAGATCAGTTGTGCACATCTATACCTCCAAGCCTTTTTGTTTGTTTGCTTGTTTGTTTCCTGAAGCTGATTAGATTGTACACTTGTTTTCAATTGATTCATATATAAACAATTGTTTTTTTCCCCTTCAATCCAAAAAGTAACTCTTTTAATTTCCTATGAAATGAGCTCAAATAAGTGCAGACGTTCTCTCTCACGTCATGATGTTTCTCACAGAGGGAGCTCTTGAGCTAGAAATGAGAGCAGTGATGAAATTGCTGGTGATAATCATGCACAATGAGACATTCACAATATTTTCACATAAGGAAGCATGAAAATTATTTCTTAAGCAAATGGCTGTTTGAAACATTGTATGCCATTCCTCCATATTATTGTCTTCAGATGTTAATACATGAATGAAAATAAAATCTAAATAAGACCTACATCTTTGTGCAAATGCTGAAATATTATTTGTATCACTATAAACAAATATTGTCTCACTGAATTTTTTTCTCAAGAAATGAGAACGCTAGGCGCGCTTTTGCCTCCACTTCACGCTGGTACCTGTCTGTCTGCTATTATTGACTGTTACGTTTGTTTTTGGATATGTTTTTTTTCTGGGAATCGACATTCTTGGATTATTTCCTGGACTACTTTACTCACTCAAAAAGTTTTGGATAACTGACCCGGCAGTCTCCGTGATCCTGTCACACAGATCGGCTGCGAGCCCTCTCCATTCCTATCCTTATATCCCTCTCGACATTGATACAGTGAGTTTCCACTCTCTTTATCTTTTTGTAGTGTCAGTCCTTGGTATGGTTGGGTAGTCTTCCCTTCTGTGGATTGTGTGGATTATGGATCCGATACGGTTCTGGCTAACGCAGTTAAACCGATAAAATGTTGTGTGGGTCACATTGGTCATCACTGGTGGTCATGTCGTTGCGTATCCACTTGCGGGTTTTGTTTTTTGGTCTTTTTGTGCTGTTTTTGGATGACATTAATCAAATTACTTTTCCCGAGATGTCTTTACAATTTTCTGCTGCTCAACTCAGAACATTAAATGGATCTTTCTGCTTGGCTCCGGACACTTATAAATGGTGTGAACAACTTGGAGTTTTACGCCAACCTCGCTACATACACCATTCGCGGAAGATACTTCAGATTTATCACTGCTTGTCTTCAAATAATATTCCGGTTTTCTGTACTAACACCCGTGCTTCGGGTAAAACACAGCAGGAAAATCAACTTATCAACTTTGGAAATCTAAGATCATTCAGTTTTGATCCCGACCTCGGAACCTGTAGACACTCATCTTCAGACTGTGATGTACGCTGATGAACACTTGCTCTTTAACTGATAAAGCATCAGTGTTGAATAACATAATCATTGACACAAACCTGGACATGCTACTTTTGACGAAAACCTGGCAGGTGCCTAATGACCTTTTCAACTTGAACCTTTTAACGCCACCTGGGTACATCTATTTCTCTCAACCGCGTCTTCATCGTAGAGGTGGAGGGCTGGCTGTAGTTTCATGATATTGCAGCATTTGAATACCTAGTGCTGAAAATGACTGGCCAAACGTCAGTGGCTGTAATCTTAATTTACCGACCTCCAAAATTTCCCTCTGACTTTTTCTCTGAGATTAGTGAGTTAGCCTACTTACTCTTGTCTGTGGTAGTCATTCATCTGTTATTTTGCTTGGTGATTTTAATATACATGAAAACACTGCACAATGCAAAGAATTGATGTCTGTGCTGGACTCTTTCAATTTAACTCAACATGTAACTTTTGCTACTCACTTCAGGGGTCATATACTGGATCTCATATGTACATCTAGCTTATATAATATGCTTGTTAGTGGCTCTGATTTTGAGCCACTAACAGATTCTGAGATTCTTTCTCAGATCACAAAATCATAAACTTCATTACGTTTTAGTTTTCCAATAATCTCTATCACCACTGAAGAAAATGCTCACCTTTCATAAAATCAATTCTGTGAATCCATCTTCTTTCTCTGTTTCAATAAGGGCTTCAACTTTGTCAGAATGTTTACTATCTGTAACTGTCTGTCAGAAATCTGCTGTATTTACAATAATGCTTTTTCTCAAATACTTGAGAGGCATGCTCCTGTTAAAACTAGACTGGTTCCATCTACTCGTGTCTCGTGTCTCGATGAAAACTGAGGGTCACCGCCTAGAAAGACTATACAGGAAAACTGGACTCATTGTGGGCTCTCTGTCTTTTAAAAAACATTTGTTCAACTACCTTACAGCCCTCAACGATGCAAGATCCTCTTATTTCTCCTCTACCATTAGGAATTCCACGTCCAGGCCCAAATCACTCTTTGCTATGGTTAACAAACTCACTAATCCACCACAACATGTTATTTCGGGCTCTGGGGTGCTTGTGAATAGCTTTTCCCAATTTTTTTCAGACAAATTGAAATTGAAAATCACTGAATCCATCACCAAAGACACCCCTCATACAAGTGACACAAATGTTAATTTGATGTTATCTGATTCAGCTCACTCAACAAAATCTCTCTCTCTGCTTTTACTCTGACTACTCCTGTTGCCATAAGTGATCTAATTGTGAAGTCTAATTCCACATTCTGCCGGCTTGATCCTTCACCTACTGTTTTGCTTAAGATGTGTGTATAAACTATAGTTTGGCTTCCGCCATTGTCCCAGCAGAATTAAAAATGGCTGTGGTGACCCCCATTCTTAAAAAAAAACAGACCTTGACCATCTAAACATGGACAATTACATGCCAATATCTAATTTAACATTCTTAAGCAAAATCCTTGAAAAGGTTGTGGCTTCGCAATTGTGATCATATTTAGATGTTACAGTTTCAGTCAGGATTTCGCCCATCTCATAGCACTAAAACTGCTCTTCTTCGGGTGGTTAACAACATTATTTTGTCCGTGGATTCAGGGTTAATAAACATCTTGATGCTTCTCGATCTAAGCGCTGCATTTGACATAGTCTACCATAAAATACTGATCTCTTGGCTTTCTGATATCGGCATCACTGGTTCCGCTCTTTCCTGGCTCATTTCTTACATCAGCAACAGAAAGTACTATAATATCACCATACAAGGGTATATATCTGCCACTGCTTCGCTTACACAGGGTGTTCCTCAAGGTTCAGTTCTTGGCCCACTAGTATTTATCATATATATATATGGTTAAGTGACATATGTAAATATCACTTAACCAAACCTCTTTCCAGAGACCTTGGCATTGTTATATATTACCAGTACATGATTTTCTAATTTACATTAGAAGTAATATAACTGATGCTAGTTAACAAATAATCGGTCATTTATTTTTTGATGCATAACACTGTTGTTTACCTTATTTGTTTCAGAGAAACAACAATTTATCTTTCCATAAGATAACATAACTTTTAATTATTTTTTTTTAATTCACTTGTATTTTATCCATCTTATGCACTTTATATGCACTTTATTCCTTTATCCCTGATTCCTTTATTCCTTTAGTTGTGTTGATTTACTCTTTTTTTAATCTTTTTGTTAATAAAATCTATTTTATTACACTTGTGTCTTCCTTGTTTTGATAATATAGAAGAGCCTCTACAAGTTAGCCGATATCTAACAAATCCTTCAGATTGATCAGATGACAAAGAAGCTGCAAAGAAGAAGTTTTACTTATATAGCGCCTTTCCGTAGCTCAAGGTCACTTTACATTGTACATTACAATACATTTACACCCACACACACACATTACAATCACATAAGGACACATATAGTCACATTATCCAAAATACATGTTAATTAGATATGTTTTTAGCTGAGTCTTGAATGTAGCCACATATGAGATATTACGAAGTGTAAGGGGTAGTGAATTCCATAATTTAGGAGAATTAACTCTAAATGACCTTCCACCTATAGTAAACAACCGGAAACGAGGGATGGGCAATAAACCAGGTTCAGCTGATCTAAGGGACCGGGCAGGGCGGTAAGAGTAAGGTAGATCAGACAGATATGGAGGTACAAAACCATTTAATGCCTTATAAGTTAGAAGTAATACCTTAAAGTGAATACATGATGCCATGGGTAGCCAGTGAAGGTCTTGAAGCAGAGGAATGTGAGCAGAACGCCTGGTGGAGGAGAGAACTCTTGCTGCTGAGTTTTGAACATACTGTAATCTTGCAATAGGTTTTTTGGGCACACCAAGAAATAGAGCATTGCAATAATCCAGACGTGATGTGATTAATGCATGAATTAAGGTTTCAGCATCAGCTAAAGTGAGAGAAGATCGAAGACGTGCAATATTACGAAGATGGAAAAAAGAGTTTTTAACAAGAGAAGAAATACTGTATGAGAGCCAAAAGATAGAGTTGAGTCGATTAAGACACCAAGGTTACGAACAGATGACGAACAGATGACGAAAGCTTAACATGAACTCCATCAATATCAAAGGACAGGTCCATTCTTTTGACTGAGGCAGCAGAGCCAATCACCAATATCTCCGTTTTTTTTTTTTTTTATTACTTAATTTGAGGAAATTCAGGGACATCCAATGCTTGATGTCCCTGATACATGCAGTGAGTGAGTCAGGCAGGGATGGCCTATCGGAGCTGGTGGTAAGATAAATTTGAATGTCATCAGCATAGCAATGAAATTGAAGTACATGCCTGCATATGATGTCACCAAGTGGACATCTAAACATGGACAATTACATGTCAATATCTAATTTAACATTTTTAAGCAAAATCTTCTGTGCAGCTTCTTTGTCATCTGATCAATCTGAAAGATTCGTTAGATATCGGCTAACTTGTAGAGGCTCTTCTATATTATCAACACAAGGAAGACACAAGTGTAATAAAATAGATTTTATTAACAAAAAGATTAAAAAAAGATTAAATCAACACAACTAAAGGAATAAAGGAATCAGGGATAAAGGAATAAAGTGCATATAAAGTGCATAAGATGAATAAAATACAAGTGAATTAATTGGGTATGGGTATGGCAGAGTTATGTTATCTTATGGAAAGATAAATTGTTGTTTCTCCGAAACAAATAAGGTAAACAACCGTGTTATGCATCAAAAAAATAAATGACCGATTATTTGTTAACTAGCATCAGTTATATTACTTCTAACGTAAATTAGAAAATCATGTACTGATAATATATAACAATGCCAAGGTCTCTGGAAAGAGGTTTGGTTAAGTGATATTTACATTCCACGTGCAGTCCGATGGCGGTGACGTCTTTCACTGGTTGTGCAGTACAGATACAATGCAGTGGGAAAAGGAGCCGGATTCTGTGTAAACAGCCTTGAACATGAAACTATGTGGGATGCTGGTCTCCTGGAGTCTCACAAGGTGTCCTAAAAGAAGCAGAAGGTCCTTAACATTCTGGAACACACAGATGAAGGTACCTTGAAGTGAGGGTTTGCTCTCCTGAGCTTAAACTTGTTGCAAATGTGTCTGTATGTCTTCTGCCTCTGGGCCAAACACTCAAAACTTGACCAATCCACTTTTGTCTCTCTGGTATGTCTCGCTGGACAAAGACTCGGAACATAGTATTTATTAATGTCTGTTTCCTCACAGACTGAAGGCTCAGGACGGCACATCTGTTGCAGTCTCTCTAGATGGGAGAGTCGGAACGGTATATCAGCTATTGTCTCACAGGGTGAGAGACTCAGAACATGGGAATATCTGTTAATGTCTCACTGGATGATCTGGAGACTCAGATCAAGGAGTGTCTGTTGAAAGGGTACACGTATCCTTTTCTGATGAGGAGGAGATTGCAATTTAGTGCTTCTCAATTCCAGTGCTGTGATTGGCTGCTAGCATCAGTGGGGGCACAAACAGTGTGGCACACCGTTCTTTCCTCTGTGGAATGCATTTGCATAAAGCACACAGTTAAAAGTCTTTAAAGTGTCTTTAACGTTTTACTAATGTATTCCCCATTTTCCAAACAACCACTAGAATACCTCTGTCAATGTTCTAAACAAATAGAGTCCAAACAAGATGGGAAAAGTTTGACCTGTCATGCATGTATTCAGTACATTGCCGGCTGAATTTGTTTAAGATTCTGCACTACAAATAGCTGTCAGTGTTATGAATGGTTTGGATGGATCATTGTGGCCTCCCTTTGTTTCAGTCTCAACATGGGTGTAGGGCAGAAACTGCCTGTGGAACAATGAGATGTCCTGCCCTGTCTGTCAGTTGTCCTAGCATCCTTTTCTGATGTATTTGGACATGTGTTTGAAGCCGTTCGTCTACCAAGATCTAATCGAAATGTAGCAAACCTTTCTACACTGTTGAGAGGGGCCCTATCATAAAACTGGGCCCTGGAATGTGCTCTTCCATCCACTGTCATTCTCTCACCTAGCACCATTTCAATTAGCCTCTGGCTCTTTCTCATTTATCCCAGTGCACTTCACTCTTGAGAGGCAGTTTGCAGTATTATCTCAGAAATACCAGTCATTGAAATCCTTCTCTAAAATGAAAGGATTCCCTTACAAGATAGACGCTCATGCTGTGGTATTCGTTAGCCTGAGTTTAGAGATGTGATATTAAACAGAAAGCTGATGTTAAAACATCTATGGATGTGTCTGCCCTTCCTGCTCTGTCTGTATCAGACTTTGTGAATACCGATCCACAATTTTCCTCAAATAAGCTTATCTATGCACTAAATAAGCAGTAATAAGCAGCTAACTCCCACTTCAGAAATCCTGCAACATTTTTAAAATCTCTCTGGAATACTATGCTATAAACTTACCCCCCTTTATGACTCAAAGATGTTATTTCACATGTACATGGACATTAGATCCATCCATCCTTCCTTCCTTCCTTCATTTCTTTCTTCCTTCTATGTATTTATAAATTTATTCGATAATAAATCATAAACTGCTAAATATTTAATAACAATGTTCCTAGAACGGCATCAAAAAAGTCGTAATTTCTACCTGTCATGTAACTAAATTATACTATAACCCTCCAGAACTGTATGACACACTATTGTTGTCCACTTGAAGATATGAAATAGAAATGCTTCATTCTTATTTTAAAATATAGAATATTTTTAATATATTTTGCATGAATAACTTCACAACTTGGCACTTTCTAAATGGATCCTACACTGTCTGAGGCTTCCTCAGAGCTCTAGTTTGTAAGTGCCCCCAATAGGGGCACAATCACCCAAGGGCATGTAGGTAGTGAAGCAGTGGAGGACAAAGGTGTGTGTTTCCTATAAATATCCCCCAGCTCCACAATCTGTTCACCAGTATTCATAACACATAAACATGGCCCACCCACACCCTCTACCCCCTGCACCTGCACAGCCCAGACTTCCCCCAGAGCTTGACAGTACCTGTTCAATGTGTGTTCCTCTCTCAGTGGGTCATCCCTTTCGAGCTACTCGGATTTACTTGGTATAAAGAGCTGGGCGACCGATGTGGCTGGTATCACTCACTGCTCGTTACACAGTTTGGTGATTCTGCCCAGTGGTGTGTTGTAAAAGAACTACAAGTCACGCATGTGTGTAACTTGGAAATCTTTTGGTCTTTTCTTTTCTAGAGGGCAAAGATCGATAGGTCAATGCACCATGCTTTACTGCTCGCCCTCCATGCATCTTTCCCTTTCTTCCTCTGCGAGTCTGATTTCTTCTCCACTCCCAGGGAATTGTCAGCACCTTGGGTTGATGTCTAAACTCTCTCATATATCAAAATGTGTTATAATTGGCTCCATTTATGTGTCCCTCTGAGATGGTGCGTCAGCTATCTGTTGTCACTATGGCTGCCAAAGGCAGTATATTTTCCAAAGTGTATGAATGCAATTTCATATGTGTTCAATACAGATGTTTGATGCCTTCTTTTTTTAAAATAATCGTTCTTTTAGGTCACAGAAAGAGTTTTATATTTATTTATTTTTCTTTCCACAGTTTATCTATCATCTCTATCGGTAGTTTGAGCTAAGTAATTGCATCCAACCCAGGTCCTTTTAGAGCCTCAGTTGTGAAGGGATGTCATTGAACCAATGAGCTTTTCACAATAGAGTGGCATTATCGCCAAGCCAGCGCTGTTTACAGGATCCTAAGGGAAGCTGAGGAGGGAAAGAACACTTTTATTTCCAGCCTCACTGCTCCTGTATGGCAAATCCTCTCCTCCAAAATGGGTGTCCGTTAAGAAGAGCGGACAGAGGCTGACGATTCCCAATCACACGCTTGATGGCCAGCGGCCAGCATAGACAGGGCCAGTTTTTGTATTGATGTGACGTGAATGTGAATGGGTAATCTAGAATTGCTCATCTCATTCAGAGGGGAAATGGGATTTGCTTATGGTTTTAGAGTTGTTGTTGTTTGATCCTTTTTCTTTTAAATTTCAGATGTTGTAAGTAGTTTACAGTGAATCATGTGGTGTGGGATTGGTTATATTTCACTAACAATGGATTGAGTGGTATTAGAGTGCCCCTCCTCACGGACCCCTTGTTGTCTTCATTTTATCCAGTTTTATTTACTCTTAACGATCAAGAAATATTTGTATTTCATCAAATGGAATCTCCTGTGGCTAGCAGATCGTTTTGAATCATATTTCAACCTTAAGGGTTTTTTTAAATACAAAAGCTCTCAGATGATCAAATCAGTCAATAAATCCTTAATTATGAATTAAAAAGTGAGGGATTTCATGAAAACACATATTAAAATAATAAATGGAGCGAATGTAAAAGGATTTGTTGCCTTGTTTCCCCTCCATCCGATTAGCAACCCATTGATGGTGACTAGTAATTATGCTCTGCACAAAATGCATTGTGGATTTACACTGTTTTTGCACATGAGTTAATTGATTTGGGCATAAACTATGTAGGCTACTGGTTGTTTTCTGTTTCCAGTTAAATTAATATTAATAGTTATTTTTATTATTACTGAACAGTCAATAAGTGTTATTAGTCGGTTTTCTAAACCGTGCTTCGCAGTTATTATCATTATTGTTATTATTATTAAAGGATAAATGTCTGTAATACTGCACATTTTTAACTTGTATGCACTTTATTAGTATTATATTTATATTGTGTAGTTTGCATAACTCTTCTTGGACTGCACAGTGTTGTTAAAAGTCATCAAGTATTTAAATAATTTAATTACTAATAATACATATTTTCTTTTCTTTAAAATGACTTTTGCTTTAACTAAAATAGCCCACTATTGCAGCATTTAGCACAGCATAATAGTCATTAGATAGCAATTGCATTGCTTTGTCACCACAAGAATGTCATCTGAGCTCTTTTGTTCTTTAGATATGTAGATATGCTTTTGTCTTTTTGTACTGCTAAAGTAAATATGCCAAGTATATGCCATCACTGTATGTTGAGATCAATAATCCTCAGATTCGCTTCAATGAGGACGTAGTGTTTTTAGTATATGTTTTAAAGATTGAAGTTTCTCATCTATTCATGGTTGTCCAATGACAGGCATTTTTTCATTGTGAAGAGACATTATTGGAAGAACTACATTTTACCTTCTAAAGTTAATAAGGTAGAATTGGAGAGGGGATAGTGTCGGTATCTGTAACGTCTTTATTTTAAGGGTCTCTTGAGCCTCAAACTCATTACATACCAAATTAAAAGACGTAATCTGGCTATACCCTGTTCTGCTTCCTTCTCCCCAGCAAAAATCTTTTTTTTTTTTTTTTTTTTGGTACAGGATGAATGCAATGAACTCTAGTCTAATTGGAGTTTAATGAAAGTTTCCCACTTTCCTGCCAATTATTGGTGTACATACTGTATGTCAAGTGATCGACCATAGCTTTCATGCATAAACCTCTGTAGGTACCTCCTCATCATCTCTCTTTATTTTTCTCTCTCACACACTCTTCCCCTGTGTCCTATTCATACAATTCACACAAAACCTTTTATGAATGCATACATACTGTCCGTTCATTCATGCATGAACTCTCTTGTGTAATTCAAATCCTCACGTGCAGGGAGATAAAGAAGCAATCATTTGATTGTAAACCACTTAATGATTGTTCATGGTGACCTTGTATTTTATTATATGCTTTGTTTTCCTTTGTTGGTGGAGATTATTTGAATCACAAATGCCTTATGCTACACCAGGGCATCCTGCTCCGAAATAAATCTCAATTCACATTGTATCATCCGAGCATCACAGCTACAGCAATGAAATATTGATACGCCTTACCTATAAATCTCACATGGAAATGGTGCCCTCCAACAAATGGCTGACAGTAACGCTGACACCTTGGCATTACAGCTGATGATTTGGTATTTTGCAAAGCGCATCTTCTTTCTTTTTTTATGACAAGCGACGTTACTTCATGGCTGTTTATGGCGAGAGGAGATGGAAAGGGGCTTAATGAAATAGTCCTCTTTTGTCCCCTGGCTCTGAGAATGAATATCGCACAGAGCAAGCCAGAACAGAAGGGCAGGGCTCACAGACACTAAACCCTGACTGTAAATCTTTAAGAAGCCAACCAGCAAGGAGTTTGTCCTATTGTGTAATGCCGTCACAATGGGCGCTAATGCCGACAAAGTCATTGATCTTTAAATTCACTCAAATCTCAGCTCTACATAGCTACAGCAACCTTTTTTTTTAATTTATTTTTTTATGTGATTTAAGATAAAGAAACAACATTTTTTTAAATACCATTTTAGTTGTGAACTGACTGGCCTTGAAAAGAATATACATAGACTTAAAGGTATAGCGGAGGATCTTTCCGAATTTTAGATAAGTCCCGCCCTCTCCACTTTTTGAAAAGTTTGATTGATTCACCAGAATGATTGACAATTAGGAAGACCAATAGTATAGGATATCCACCCGGAAGTAAAAAAAAATCCTCCGCTATACCTTTAAGAAAAAAAATCACACATTTGGAATGCAAAAATGAGCTTTCTGTGAACGTGCCCTAACAAAGTGCAATAAAGTGAACATTTTGTGAGTTTGAATCTTTGGTAATGGGAACTAGCCAGTAGCCAAAATATTTGTTAACCTACGGAGGTGAAGAATGTTCAAGCACACGCTGTTAGTTGGTGTTATGGAACCACACAGACAGTAGACATTCGTTTAAATTGCCACAGCCCATAAATGGTTGCTGTGAATAGGACAGGGAATCTTTTTTCAGGGTTATATTTTTCTTTTCTCTTTTTCTCCCCCCTCCCTCCCTCCAGATCATGTGAAGTGGGCATGTTCAAGTTATTAATGCGCAAGAACTGGTCCCCTGTAAACACTGTTATTTTGTTGTTAATCTTACTAATGATATCCCAAAAGGATATATTTTTTTTATTCTGCTCGGGCTTCCAGCAGGGCTCTCTATTAAGAAGAGGGAAACTGCTTCTGAGACAAACAAATTTATTGCTGAAAAGCTGAAACTGACCCATAACGAGCCTGTACTTTCAGAGGAACATCAAAAGAAATATTAACATTTTAATTTTCATATGCAGTACCCCACACTGTTACCACTCTAACTTTTTTATAGCTATATTAACAGTCAAAATCCTGATTGTACTGGACACCGTGGCATTATCCTATTTATTGTAGTAATTAAACTAAGCAATTAATTTCTTAAGTGCTCACATTGGGAAATAAAGTATCTATTTATAGATTCTCTAGGCCGTGTGTTCCTAAATCACTTTATTTTGTGGTAAACAAGGGGTCTGCTCCAGAAATGTCTTGCTGCTGATTTGTTACATGCAGCTACTTTCTAAGTCAGTATCCTAACAGAGATGGAACCTCAGAAGGGATTGATTATGTCTGCTTGACGCACATGTTGTGCTCTGTACGGGAGATTTCACTCACTCACTTGATTCCAATAGAGTTTTGCTTTAGCATGTTGTTTAGCTAACAATCATCCTGTCAGGCACCCTAATAGGCTTCAAATGCCTAGCAGAGAAATATTACGTAAAATAGTTTTAATTTAATTTAAAAAAATGATACTAATAATGATAGCTTTTGGTATTGATTACATTTTATACAGTATATTATTTAGTACTGATTGAATTACAAGTATATTTATTGTATTAAAGCTGAATGGGATTGTTGTATAACAAACAAACGTAAAAAATCAGTCCTCTGGTTTGTGTAAAACGTTTTTGAAATATAATATTAATAATATATAAAAAATTGAAAATCGTACATACATATAAACACTGTTGAATACGGCACTCCAGACTAACTCATATGTTTCTGTTGAGGGGTGAAGATCCTCCTTTATGCCCCTCATGCCAGAATCCATTATTACTGAAGCATATTGTGATGGACTGTGATAGTTTGAACTCTGTTAGAATTCATTATTTTCAGTTGATTCTTATGAAAAGATTTTTAATGAAGTAAGACCAGATCTCGTTTTAGATTTTTTAAAAAACATTTAAAAACCTATTTTAATTGTTCCTTTTTAATCTCTTTCTCGCCATGAATATAGCCGAGGTAGCTGGCACGGTGTTAAACATACAAACAAAGAAACAAATGAATTGTATTAAATAGTGTTAAAACATTTTGGTGTAAGAAAACATTAAGATTTTCTTTTTTTCGAGGTTGTTGAAAATCTCTTGTGCTCACTGTAGCAGCATTTATTTGATCATACAGCAACAGCTGTATTGTGAAATAGTATTACAATTTAAAGTTGCTGTTTTCTATTTTAATACATTTTAAAATGTAAAAATGAGTGTGATGTAAAAGTATAATTGTCAGCATCATTACTCCAGAAATCATAATAAAATGCTGATTTGGTGCTCAAGTAACATTTCTTGTTATCTTATTATACATTTTGAAAACAGGTGTGCTGCTTAATATTTTTGTTAAAACCCTGATTTTTTTTTTTCCCAGGATTTTTTGTTGAATAGAAAGTTTAAAGAACAGCATTTATTTGAAATATAAATCTTTTTTTAACATTATAAATGTCTTTGCTTTCACTTTTGATCAATGTGTTGCATCATTGCTGACTAAAAGTATTAATTTCTTAAAAAAAATAAAATAGAAAGAGTAAAATTTGGATGCCTAGTTTTTAGAACAGCCTTCTATGATTTTTAGCCAGTCTATATGTTACCTCAGAAGGATGCTTCCTAGGTTTTGGAGCACTGCTGAGATTTCTTCATTTGGTCCCTGGTGTTTGTGTTTCATCAGTGGCGAGGCCTGTGAAATCAGTGAGTCGGTGATGTTATTAGTTGAACTCAGAGCTGGCTTTTTTTCTCTTTTTATATTCCCCCAGCACCAGGTCCTGAGAGGCACACACCACGCTATCTTTCCTATCCATCTCCATCATCTGTCTGCCCACAATTTTCTCTCTTTCCCCCTATAAAAATCATTGCAACATGTCATCAGAGTAGTTTAAACCAACAGTGTTTTAGCTTATAGAATCTGCCTGACAGCATCACTGAAAAAGCTTAAACTTCTGCCCTCGCTTGATTTTCTCTTTCACTGTTGCTTCTGTTCTCTCTCAAGTCCTGTCCTCAGACAGAATGTTAACCTCGGCTTTGTAAGCCTTGATTAGGGGACAGTAAATCCCCAGTTGTGGGTTTCCTCCAGCATGCTACTAATGACACGGTGTCTACCCTTTATATTGTTGGTTCTAGTGCTTTGAGTAGATTTGTAGCTGCTGCCCGCTGTCCTCCTATTTGGGCTTTATTGTCGAGTAGGAAAAGTTAAAGCAGATGTTATTAGCACTGACCTCGGGAAACAACAGAGATTGAATCCTGCAGCTATAGGCTAACCAGACTTTTGTAAGTCACTAAATAGTACCATCCAAAAGTTTGGGGTCGGTAAGGTAAAAAAAAAAAAAAAGTTTTGTCTGTTATGCTCACTAAGGCTGCATTTACAGTAATTGGAATGAAAAATACATTAAAAACAGTAATATTTTATTCAGTGTCACATGATCCTTCAGAAATCTAATATAATCTAATAATGTTGATTTGCTGCTCAAGAAACATTTCTCATTACTGTCAATGTTGAAAACAGTTGCTGCTTAAAATGTTCGTGGAAACCGTTTTCAGGATTCTTTTATGAATAGAAAGTTCAAAAGATCAGTATTTGTTTGACAATAAATATTTTATAGCATTATACATGCATTTACTGTCACTTTTGACCAATATAATTCATCCTTTCTGAATAAAAGAATTCATATATTTTAATAAAAAAATATTACTGACCCCAAACTTTTGTAGCATATCAACAGTGTTTGTATCATATATAGTGTATATAGTGTATCATCATATATATTATCTGCATTCCTGCCTCCCTCCCCCACTTTTTTTTTTTAACTAACCCTATACTTAGTAAGCAATCTTACTTTTGACATACCCTATATTAGATATTATTAATTAATTGAAATATGAGCTGGAGTCTGCACCTTGGTTGCTTACTCATGGCAACCTTATTGAAGAGTGTTTGTCCACTCTAAGACCGATACAAAGCCTCTCTTGTCTCTGATGAGTCAGAGCTTTGACCCTCTCAGACAGACCTTCTTGTGCCATGATCATTCGTACCGTGCGTATCAATAAAGCTAAAGCCATACACCAATCACAATACGGCGCCACAACTGCGTCCGCATCCCTACTGATCCCCCTAAGACACTGCTGGCGCTTTGAAGTCCAGACTTGAAAGGACTACAGTGAGTCCAGAGGGAGATGGAGAGCCGTAAACAGTGATTATGTAGAGATTAATGAAGCTGAACCCATGCTGACACCACTCAGCTTCAGGACAGCAGCCGCAGTCAGCAAACTTCAGCATCACTTCAGTACACCTGTCCACCTGAGCACACCTGCGAGATTTACACCACCAACCAGCCAATATACTCCAGTACAGGGTGATAAGAAAAACAACATAGAAGGTCCATTTGACAAATTAGAAATGGAGAACCTATTAGTCAAACCTAAATTGTTTAGTTAGTAGTTAACTGTGAATCAGCTGCATATTCAAATTCTGAATTGGATGGATCGTATGTGCTTCATGAATATTTATTTTTTATTTTAATGTTTTGTATTGATATTATATTATCATTTGATTTAATAGAATCAAATTAGTAACTAATAAATTAGTTCATAGTTCCAAGAGTGTTTTAAATACTTTTAGTTTTTAAAATATTGAATACATATTAGATCTAAACAAACATGGATAATTTCATGTACATGCTGCTTTTTCCTTGTGGCAAACTTTCTGATTTTATTAGTTGATGGATTCTGTTTGGCTAACTAAGATTTTTAGGCCTTTTCTTCAGCCAATACCATGAAATGTTATTCTCAGTAGCTTTATTTATTTATTTAATCTTCCTTCTTTTTCAATTTAACAAATTTATCAGTGCTTTAAATAAGTGATCAATCAAATAAAAGTTGCCTGAATCACCATTCCTATTATGCTCCATGCCTGATTATTTATCAGTATTAAATGTGCTTTGCCTCGAGTAATAATGTCTCTGATCAAAGTCTTCAGGCCCTATGGCAGTAGCTTCAGTGTCGTGTTTATTTGACTTTATATACAAAGATATCTGATGGCTGAATCAGATGCTGGACTTAATATGTTGCTTGTCAAGATGTTGAATTTTAAATAAGAGCACTGGAGTTCATCAAACAGTATGAAGTAGGCAGACAACTACCGCCTACACAGTATAGGAGAAAAATCTGAAACACTTAAAAAAATAATTAAATAACATAATAAAGCCCAACTGTTCACTGTGGCTCAGTACAATTAGGCATACATGCATAGACTTGAGTCATTTGTAAATAAATGAAAAGTATTTTTTTTTGTCTTGGATCAAATTAAAATTCTTTCTGTGACCACAAACTAAGCAGAATACCCATAACCTATTTTATTTTTTCTCCCCTATCTTCATTTTGCAGTATCTGCCCAGATCCTGAAAGCCAGTCTGGACACAATGGAGCGGCATATTCAGAGGCTGGAGAACGACATCCAGAACTTCCCCAAGACTGATGACATGCAGGATAAGTTTGTTGAAAAAATGTCGATATCCTTTTGAGTGCATTTACTACTTCTACTGTCTTCCATGATAGAAAGTTTAACATAGGCTCCTGTGCAGGAATGAGGCTCGAGGTCCCTTTGCCAATAAGCTATGATCAGTACACTGTTAATTCTTAATCAGTATTTTTGTCTTGTTTTCCTGTTAATACAAAAGTTTGGAGTCGGTAAGATTTTTCAAATCTTTCAAATCTTTTATTTTTTGAAATAGTTTTATGCTCAACCATTTATTTGAAGGAGAGAAAAAACTGAAATAATATTGTGAAAATATTACAATAATTAGTGTTTCTACACAATTTATTCCTCTGATGATAAAGCTGAATTTTTTCAGCAGCCGTTACTCCAGTCTTCAATGTCACACGATCCTTCAGATATCATTCTAATACGCTGAATTGCCACTCAAGAACAGGGTTCCTTAAAAAGTCTTAAAGACTCTTAAATTAAATTTTTAAAATTGAAGGCCATAAAAAGTCTTAAAAAGTCTTTAAAATGTTTTACTTATGAAAGGTCTTAAATTGTTGATGACACTTTGACTTAGATGCATCTAAATGCTTTCCAAATTAAAACTAATTAGCATACATATTTTTTATTATTCTATCTTTGTGGATTTGCTTGTTCACGTGACAATTCACGTCATTCGCGGCAGCATATTAGCCTACGTTTGTCTCCTGCACACGAAAGGAGGAGAGAGAGGGAGAAGAAAGTTGGTAAATGTCAGTTCAATTGTAAGTTCATTCTTTATGTGCTTAGGAATGTGCGAAATTTATCGTTTTGAATTAATAATTTTAACGATTCAATGACTCCAATCCAATCACTTGCTTTTCCTGAATGAATCAGCCGTTTGAACAAATCAGTTGAATGAATGACTCCCTCAACTGACTTATTTAAGGAACACTCCACCGTTTTTTGAAATAGGGCTTATTCACTTTCTTTCCTACATTTAGATAGGTGGGCAAATGCATTTT
>JAPMNU011484718.1:0-24638 GCA_029874995.1 Alburnus alburnus | reverse complement strand
TACAACTTAACTTTTGAAACTTTGTCCATGTTTAGCAATGGAATCCAACTCTTTAACAGTGTAAAAAACTCAGTATGCATGACACAGCAATTCACCCCCCCTTTAAAACATTTACTTTCTACATGGTTTTGTTTTCTAGGCAGTTTCATCAAATATATTAAAGCACACCTCTCTTTCCGGTTGATTTCCTCATTCAACTTTGTTATCACAGCAGAACTGTCTCCCGATGACTTTGACATGTCCATAATGTCATTTTCAAGTTTAGTCTTGTCTTTGGTCAGCTGCAGACACCTTTCTTCGTTTGCTTTCAAATTTCTCTGTAAACCTTAAGATGAAACAAGATAGCAATCATACATAAATACATACCGTCAATAACAGAAACACAAACATGACTTTTTAATTAGTTCTTCCTTTGATTCATATATTGATTGATGAACTTGGTACTGACCAGCAAATTGACTCTTTACATCCTGTAATTCGGCAGAAAGAGATGTGCATTGTTCATCTTTATTCCTGAGCTCCTCGCGTAACTCTGAGATAGACAGTAATCGTCACAATGAGTGTAAAGTTCATTGAGCTGTATAAAGTCTTACATATTTTAAGGTCTAGCTTCGAACAATACAGTAATCTGTGCATAGACATACATACCTTGATTGGTCTGAGAAGATTTGGCTTGGTCATTAGATGTTTTTTCAAGATTCTGTTTCTAGAAAATTAAGAATGTGAATCGATTTGAGGACTATGGCTGAAACATTAATTATTTGTTATTTTGTTGTGTGGTGTATCAGAGGGCCATCATAGTTGGACATTCATTCACTCATTTACTGAATCAGTCAAGGTGGTTCCTGACATAAACTCCTATATGCTAAACGTAGACTCCAAATCCCTGCCACTCAACCAGACTATAACCAGCTGTGTCATTATGCCGTTCACATGCACCCGTCATCATTTGCTCACCCTAATGTTGTTCCAAATCTCTATGACTTGCTGTCTTCTGAAAATCATAAAAGACGACATTCTGAAATGTCCAATGTTGTTTGGACCCCACTGACTTTCATAGTGAATGATGAAAGAATATTCATTTTAGGATGAACTATATACCTTTAAGTACTTTTATTTTCAGTTACTTATAGTGCTTTTGCTGAAATATTTTTCTCATGAGACACTTTCACTAGTCAATTTCCATAGAGTTACTTACCAGCACACTAACTTCTTGCTCCAAAGTGCTCTTTTCCTGCAACAGGCCATTCAACTCTTGCTGTTTAACCTCTAGTTCTGAGTTCAACCCAATGACCTAAAATAAGATGTACCACCATAATGAAGGGAAATGATAGGGGACAAAACATGAGTAATGTCACACACAAAAACTCACAAAGACCAGTGCCAGTCATACAAAGGGGAACTTAAAAGTGACTATTATGGAAAATAGAATCTCAGAACACTGGTAATGTTAACATGATGTATTATGCACTAGGGCTGCACAATTTTGGGATTTTTTTCTGATTACAATTGTGGGTAACACTTTATTTTAATGTGTCCTTGTTACACACGTTACATGTATTTACTATAGTAATAACTATATATCAGGCATAATTACATGCAATTAACCCTCAACCAAATCCCGATCCAACCCTAACCCTATAGTAAGTACATGTAGTTAATTACTATTACTCAGTACTTAAATCTGTAATTACACTGTAATTGTGTAACCCAAAAGTGTAACCCAATTGTGTTGCGAACCGAGCCACTCGGAGAAGCTGCAAATCCCGGAGGATAATGAGCTGCTCACGTGTAAATGAACAAAGTGCTGCGCTTCACTCTGAAACACACAGCGCGTATATTTACTTCCTTAAATTGCAGTCTTTGCGATTTAATCGCACTCAACCATATTGCGATTTCAGTTTTATTTTGTTTAATCATGCAGCCCTATTATGCACAATACACACATAAAATGATCAAACAATAAAAATGAATGAATGTATTGCACTTTTTTCTACAGGACCTAGCAAAACCTTTTGTATTGCTAACCACCATGAAAAAAAACTTGTCATTTGACAGTACTAATGTCCATTCTGACTCAATGCACCTTGAATGTGTGCAAACTGAAATTAAAATGTAATATTTCTGTCAGCATACGAGTCCTATGGAACTACTTTTATCACTAAGCTTGACAGCCCTAGTTTCCATGCGAAACTAGGGCTGTAAATGATTGTATATTATGCGATGTTTCACTAATACACAAATTTAATTTATATCTCCTCATTCTGAACAACTTTACCTCAAGATCCAATGCTGCCAATCAAATTGTTTGTTAAATATTTGAGATTACTTTAAAAAATACTTTTATAATCCAGTACTAGGTTTACAAGGTTTAAGTACAAATAGTACAAATTTCTGGACTCCCTAGACCAATAATTATCAAAAAATGTTGAACTTTAGTATTTGAACGGCTATAACAGGGTCATTTAGATTGTCGGCATGACCAAGTACCCAAAAACCTATCATTCCTAAATAAAATCCCAAACAAAAATGAAATTAAACAAAAAAGTTTAGGTGTGAGGTGCAGTTAAATGTTAAATTCCTTGTTATACATGTTCTACACCCATACTGTGTATAGTAAGGTCTTGTAGTCGTGGGATAATTGGACATGAAGGCCTACCTTTTCTTCCTGAGATCTGGCTTTACTTTTTGCCTCTTCTATATTGGTCAATAACCTCTGCATCTCTTGGTTTCCTTGACTGTGCTGTGACTGCAGAGTCTGAAGGGCTGTGTTTTGCTCCAAAGCTTCTTGCTCCTTTTCATGTAACTGCTGGCCTAACTTAACTCCGGTGTCCTCTAGCTCTTTCACCCTGATCTCAGCATTGTGAAGTTTTCCCAAGACATCCTCCATTTCCACCAGGTGCTGCTCCTCCACCTTCTCCAGATTGGTGCGTAGCGTTTCTATCAGTCGTTCGTTCTCTTCGGTGACTCTCAGGAGTTGTGCCTTGTGTTCTTTGGCTTCACTCGTGCTCCCCATGGCTTCAGAAGCATGCTTGTTAGAGAGCTCCTCAAGCTCAAGTTTATGTTTCGATTTCAACTGTTCCAGAGCTTTACGTAGCTCGGTTTCACCTGCCTCATGGGAGGCTTTGAGCTCCTCCAAGACTTGCTGGTGTGAGGCCTCTGCTGATACTAGTTTAGCACGCCACTGCTCAATGATTTTTGAGTTCTCTTCCTCAGATTTTGCCAGCTGACCTAAAAGCTTCTCATTATCCTTCGACAAGTGACCTGAGGCTGACTGGAGCTGTGACAAGGACTCGCCATGTGCTTTCTCTCGAGACTCAAGCATCTCACGCAAGGATGACAGCTCTGCTTGGTGACTGTCGCTCTGAGCGGCCAGCTGTGTACGGAGGGAACAGAGCTCCTCCTGGAGAGAAGCCACGATAGAGTCAGGAAACCCATCCTGCCCTGGTACAGCTTCCAATGGCTTACGAAGAGCAGCAACCTCCTTATCCCTCAACGCAAGATCCCGCTCCAACTCCAAGATACGAGACTTCTCAGAGACTGTGGCCACCTAAAAGGAAAAATAGTTTTTTATTTAACGATACATGCTGTATGGATAATTGAGAACTTGTTTGAAGGTATGAATATGATCATCTTTTCAGGTTTAAAAGATGTGGATAATTGGAGGTTTTCATAGAAATTAAATTCACCTAAAGGCCATGACACACCAAACTGACATCAAAGAACTAGTGGCGATAAAAGCAAACTGTGTTGATGCATTGCGTCACCATTTCTGTGCCAAAAAGTTGCACTTGAACACACAGCAAAGATTACAGCCAACGGCCAACTAGCACGTGCTTTCTTCGCTTGCGTAAGAGGAACAAATGGTTTATACCAGTAGGTGGCAGTAGTCAGCATTCGTCATTCAAAAAAGAAAACCGAAACTAGGACTGCAGATATACAAACGTTTGCTTACCATTTTGAACATGAATCATGTTGATCACGTTCTTCCTTCCAAACGGCAATGTCGTTATGAACATTTTCCTGCATTAGGATGCTCAGATAAGCTGACCATGTAAAATTAGAAGAGCCTTCTGTGCGTGCCCTCTTGACTTCATTGTTCGCTTGCTTTTTTTAATGCACTTTCGATAACTGAAGAGCCAAATCAGAGTGATATCTTTCACCGACTGCCAGACGCTGATTCAACATGCTCAATTGGCCAAAAAGCTTCCAACAGAGTCTGACCTGTGCCAACGGTGCAAAACACACCACAAAAGCTGAGCTGACAAACACTTCGGCCCAACTTTGGCCTACCATCAGGCTTGGTGTGTCAAGGCCTTAAGCTGTAGTACTAAGTAAAAATCACTGAAACAAGAAATCTGGGATTGAATGGGATGGGATAAAGTCTTTACAAGAATGGGAACAACCATTAACCCCAAAATTAATAATCTAACAGGGTTCCCACACTTAAATTGATTTTCAGGAGCTTGTCAGTTGACACTTGATGGTTGCAGGATCAAGTTTTGATCATTGTTAGGCAGATTTCTATTTTTATTTCTAAATAAAAAGCTTTAACCATCGGATCTACACAACCACTCCCTAATAGCAATATGAAACATTTTAGAGCAGAGAAAAAAAAAATACTACAAAAGTATATTCCCTATCCAACTTAAGGTTGTGCTCATTTCCATGAGACATTTTTTCTTGTTTTCTATAACTGTGGGAACCCTGATATAAAAACAAATTTGTGTTCTCCTATACATGTATGTATATTAAGACAGCACAATGAAACTGCAGCAATGGGATATTTAGTGCGTGTTAGTAATCATTCATCAAATTAGTTATTAATTGGAATAATTAAACAACATGCAGTGAAGATCCCTGCAACACCCTGACATGAAGAAAAAAAAAAACTTCTTAGCTGGGGCACTCAAAATATATTTAGGCCTAAATTTAAGATTTATAATTTGAATTGCTTATAAAAATTCCCATCCATTTGGATTACACAGTTTTAACAGTTTATTAAAATAATACATTTATTGTGATAAATATCTGTCAGTCATACCTGAACAAGAAACGGGTAAGATTTCTGCACTTGAAAAATCAAGCCATAGTTTATTAACTATTTGCATCTAATTTTATGTATACAATTTATTCAAATTGATTAGAAACAGCATAAACCATTTAAATCATTGTGAAAATAAACATTTTCAGTTTCATTTTCAAGTTTGAACATGGTTAAAATATGGCTAGCTGTGGAATAAGCAATATAAAATTAATGCGATTGAAAATTTTTATGATTTTTGAAATTTTACTGATGATAAATATATAAACCTGGTTATTGTGCATTTAAAACATTCAGATTAATTACGTTTCATTTATGTATGACTGACATATATGAATCAACATTAATAGTATTAGTTAATAGATCTATGTGTGTAGAGATGGAAATTTTATATGCAATTTAAATCCATACATCTTAAATTTAGGCCTAAATATTTTTTTCTGAGTGAGCACTGTAGCTCCTGTGACATATCTTCAGTGATCCTTGACCCGTAGCCCCGGTGAAGCTCCATTACCCTAGAGTCTTCTAACTCCCTCTGAAGTTTGTCAGCTTTGGTCTTTTCAAAGAGAAGACTCTGTTCAAGCTCCTTAAGGAGGGCATGCTCCAGCTGCGTCTGCGTCTGTTAGTACAGAAAGGGGAGAGGAAGAAACACAACCAGTGCCACCATCACATGCCAGCCTGATGCAGAAAGATGAGGGGTGAGGAGGAAAGTTGTGGAAATGTAACGCAGAAAAAGGGAAGGATGGTGTTGTGAGGAATGCAAGTCAGATCAATGCCACAGCTGAGGAAAGTGTGAGGAAACTTTGCAGCAGAGATCTGGTCAATGCTTAAGGACATGCTGATGATGGCCAAATTAATAAAAACACCAGAAACTGAACGTCATGCAGTATTATAGTGACTGAGGGTTAGGAACAGTAACAAAAATGGTACTTTGACCACAACAAAAAGCAAAGGAACAATGGGGGGAGGAAAATCTAATAACTTAGTTTTTCCAGTAATAACTAAGCACTAAATCAAATGAAACTTAATTATTTCAATCTTAGAAAAAGAAGAATAAAAAAAAAAAACACAACAAGACCACCTAGGTTAGTGAGTGACTTATGGCATTTTACAGAATAATTCATAATTTCTTTCCTAAAAAAATAAATAAATAAAGACTTAATTTTTTTTTTTTTTTAAAGAACACCATGTACATTGTGTGGGCTTGATAATGGACTTCAGAAAAGTTGGCAATTTAGCTTTATACTTCATTTTTAATATAAATTCACTTCTATTACAACAGACCTTTGTTAATTTAGAACAGTGAAACAATTTTACACATACTGTTAGTGTTGCTACAACTGTGTTTACATACAATACATCCAGAAAGTATTCAATCCCCTTAATTTTTTAGCATTGTGGTGTTGCAGCCTTATGCTAAAATGTCTTAATCTTTTTCACATTAATCTACACTATTCACCAAAGGCACAAAGCAAAGCCTGTTTTCCTCCAGACATGATGCTTAGAACTGAGGTTCATCAGATCACAGAAATTTAGGTGTTTATTTATTTATTTTTTTGGTTGCACTTTATTTTACAGTACATGTACTTACAGTGTACTTAAGTACAGGGTAATATAAGGTAACTACATGGGATCAGGTTAGGTTTAGGTGTAGGTTCAGAGTAAGTACCTAGTTATTGCCCAGTTATTGCAATTACTATAATAAGTACATAGTATGGGGAACAGGACTGTAAAATAAAGAGCTACTTTTTTGTTGTTGTTGTTGTTGCTAATTCCCAGCAGGCTTTCTTGTATCTCTCCAAAAGCTCCAAAGCTCAAGCAGAATGACCATCAGGTTATTTTTAATGGCCTTCCTGAGATCTGTGCTGCAACAAAATCCAGGGTGTAGCAAAATAGTTCAAAAGGAAATATGAATGAACTATAACTAATTATAAATATTTAGATCAGCTGTAGGAATTAACTTGTATGAAGCAGAAACAATACCACAAACAACTAACCAGGGCTGCGTTTCCCCAAAGCATCATAAGCTAAGTTGATCGTAGAAACCATTGGTGACAATTGGTCCACGATCAATTTACGCTTGCGATGCTTTTGGGAAATGCAGCCCTTTTAATTTTTTTTTTTTTATTTTTATTTTTCATTTTAAGAAATGTTAATTTCCGGGCCGGGATATGGGAAATAACTTCTTACTGTACAGTCCTACTCAGAGCATGTAGCCAAAATCTGCATGATTAGGGACTCCAGTATATGAGCATGAACCACAAACAACTTTATGTGTGACAAGAAGACTTTATTAAATAGACTAAACACTTTAACTAATCTAACATACATACACATTCATGCATACAGTTTAGAAATGGATAGAGAGCTGAAGCAGAATACAGGAAAGCAAGAAGTTATCACAAATTCAGCAGATTGAAAGCCTTGAGCAAACCATCAGTTTCTTAGTTCTAACACACCCTTCTTTCAAAGGGGTAAGGGATACTTAATATATCAAATAATGAGACTATATAAGTTTGATACACATGTCGGAGTAAAAATTGAATAATGTGTCCTGATGCAATTTGTTGAAGCTCCAGCTGATCTTTTCTTAAGTTGTCTTGATGAGAGAGAACCAAAATGAGGATCTCTGATGAATGAAAAGACAAGGCCGTAACCTGGCACAAACTTAAGGGTCCTTAAAAGACTTCTAGCTCAGCATCATCTTCACATCAGAATTTCCCAGAATACCCAGAATCCCCCTTGTGATCGGTGACCACATGCGAGGATGTCACACACTCTAGTGAGCCAATTAGGAGTTGTATTTTTATGAGCGAAACTTAAGGATCCTTTGTCTTCTAGCAGGGTGTTTTCATATGAAATTAGATTGGGTGTTAAATGAAGAAACTTTTAAGATTATCATCATACTAATATGTAACAGAGTTAGCAAAATGTGAGGTAAATAAATATGAACATGCTATACATGTAATTAATTAACATTAACAACAGTCTGTAATTCTGAATAATTCCTTAAAATTAGTTAGTATAGATGTATACGCAAAATTAGTTAGTATTGATGTACACGCAAAACAATGTAACAGAAAAATCATGAGATAGGAAAACTGGATACACGTTTATACATCAAGTAATTTTATATATAGAATATATAGAGTTAGAAAGGGTTTACTTGTCTTTCAAAGTGAAGTGAGTGAAACTCTCTCTAAACTCTAAGTTGTAAAACCATCTATCTTGATGATTTGTCAATGTTGCAATGGTAACCAGAGGCCTGGTTTTCCATTTGCAGTTTTGGGAGTAGTTTACAGAAACTCTACACATAGTTTACTTGTTAGGTGAGGGGTATTGTAGATGATTAGTTAAATATAACAAATAATTGCGTGTCTGATCTGTCTCAGTCACTACATTCCCCCCTTTCGCACATTGTTGTCTGACCTGTAGACAACAGCGAGCAAAGGCAAAGGAGCAGGAACATTGGACAGGCATCTGGTGGGCTCTCTGGTGATTCGTGCCTCCCACAGTCGTGGTTGAGGCTGTTCTCAGGTTATGGCGTAGGCTGTCGCAAGGTTTAGGTGTCAATGCAGCAGGTGTCGAGACATAGTCACCTGTCGTCCTGCCAGGATTCAGAAGTTCTTTCTTCCCAGTAGTCCTCAGGTGAGTTCTGTTCAAGGAGCTCTCATTACTATCAGCAGCTCCTGTAACTCGGGAGGAGTCTTCATGCCACCTCCGATTTGTACCTGTTTGAAGAGTATTGAAGTGGATGTTGCTGTTGACTGCTGCTGGATATCCAGTGAGATTTCTAGAGTATTTTTCCAGAAGAATTTGGTCTCTTCCATTGCTTCTCCCAGCGGTCAATCTGTACCATGGTGACGACTCCATCCTCTGCTGACTGGAAGCTCTTGTACGTTTTTACTGAAGGACTTTGCGTTGTAGAAATGCTGTGCGCCTTCTGGTGTCAGCTGGGAATTTTGGATGTTCCTCAGAACCTCTGACATCTTGGGATAAAGCAGACAGAATGTTTCTCGGGCGGTAAAATTGGCCATCATTTGCAGGTGGATGTCAATGGCGTGTTTGTGGACATCATGGTCTCCTGCAGACGTTGGTGCAGAGTAGACATTTCTAGCTAATTCTAGGGTTCCTATGAATTAATCCTTTTTCTCTGGTGGTTGTAGAGGCTTTCAGGAAACCCACCCCCCACCTTTGTGTCATGGTTGGGTGAGTTTACTCTGTTGATCGCATGTGGGGGAATGAGATGTCTCTCCAGCTTTGATTCCTTTTGCAGCAGTTAAGAGTGTCTCAGTTCTCTTTGGGCCATGTCAAGTTCGTCTTCACTGTTGTCCAGCTGCAGCGTCAGAGCTTCAATTCTAGCTCTGGATGTTTTGAGGTGACTTTCACAGGCCCCAATTCTGGCGTCTTTGTCCAAGAGTTCAGAATTTGCTGCTTTTAACAGTGACTCTTTGTGAAAAAGTGATTTTTCCAGCTGATCAGCAGTTGTCAGAGTCTTTTGAAGTATTTTGATTTCGTCAGGGTCCTTGTGTCTGGCCTGAGCCTCGATCTCTAGCTGGTCTGTGTGTCTTTGAGGATGTGTCAGCTCCTTGCGGGACTCTCTGATCTGTTGCATGAGGTCGTTTACCCCCTGTTTCAGATCCATGAGGTTGTGGGCTAAGGAGATGATAACCTTGGTCAGCTCTGTGTGGTTGTAACCCTCGCTTGGGTCGTGTGTCATTAGTCCCCTTCCCTCGTTGTCCAGTTGCTTTTGGTTCTGGTGCTGTGGGTCGTCAGCACACCTGGGTAGAAGTATGTTCCTCATAAGGCCTTGCCAGGCCTCCAAGTCTCCCATCTGGACAGTTAGGTTGAGCACCTGTGATATTCTGGCACACTTGTGGTGAGAGTAAGTGGAAAGAGACTAATGCAAGACCAAACAGACTTTGGAGCAAAAGGTGTAGTGGTGCAGCTAGGTGTATAACACACAGCTAAGTTTTATCAGGTGTGGTTAACAAGTAAAGTGCGTACTCGAATATTAGTATCTTAGCTGTGGAAAGCAGGATGCTAAGATTTGTGTGAATCTGAATAGATTTGCTGAAAGAGGTGAAAGCAGGGGTTTAATTATTGACTTAAGACTTCTTATTGTCAAATTAAAACACAGAACTTACTGATGGTTCAACAAAGGCTTGGTCTCTGAAGAAACGAAGAGGAGAAAGCAAAAGGAAGTGGATAGCTTTCCTATTCAGATTGTGTTTATTAGTGGTGCTCAATTATAGTTATGCCTTAGCAATCATTTAGATTGCTTGTGTAGCAGGGTCATAAAATTAGAGCAACCGCTGCAAATAAACAAAATCAAGAAGGAAAGTGTGTCAAGTTCCTTTTGAGGCTCAATAAGACAATGAAGCCGTACTAGAACAAGAAAAAGCAAATAAATGAAATAAAGATTTAAAAATAGCTGAATGCCACTAATAAAACAGGGGAATAATCTGAAATTGGGCATAATCAATAGTACTGGTTCTCAACTGTTAAGTTAATGACGGGTATCACTCCATGTTTGGTCAAGGCTGCTGCGTTTTCAGCTTCCATGACTAGATCACCACACATGTGTTCCCATCCTTAAAGTTGAGTAGACCAGGGTGCTATTAAACATCCTCAATAACTATGACAATTCTTCTCCTGTTACACAGTTCAATTTAATTGAATGTATAATTGAGTAACTAGCATTCAGGAAGGAATGCACCTAAAAAGGTTACAGTGAAAATTGGCTGAGATTAATTAAATAAGAAAAGAGAAAATCAGAAACCAGGGAGTAGGTTGAGAGGAGATGGTTATTCACTTCACACTGCATTCACACAAGCTGCATTTAAAGTTAAGCATACAATGCTAATTTGCAATGCTAATAGTTTGGCTTATGTCTTAGGACCACTAAGTAGCTTAGCTTAAGTGAAGGGGTGCTTTCAAATAAGGCACACAGTTCATTAACATGTACCGATTTCAATTTCAGAAATGCACCACTTTGTTCTTACATTCGTTAAAATCCAAATTTTACAAATGCTTTTGGTTTTCTGGTACTCGTTTAAATAGTAGTTACAAGGCTTTACTATTATTTAACACTTGCTTAAGCATACACAGTTACGTGCCATTACACACAAATAATGAGGCACAGCTTTACAAATTTAATTCCATTTGACAAGTGAAACAATCGTTATGCTTGTAGATATGCAGTCAAAATTTAAATAAATGGCATCGATCTAACCATAATTTAAAAGGCCTTTATGATGTAGAATGAGGAACATTGTTCAAATCTACCTTCTAGATTAAACTGTACTGAACAGATTAAGAAATTATGCAATAGGGATTTCATCAACCAAAGCAGAATAATTCATTCTGGTACAGTTTATACATGCAGCAGAGCTGAGATTACTTTGTCAGAACAGAATTGCGCTTTAACACTGATATTAGGGTTTATTCAGTAAGATCAGATTAACCTTAACCACTGATACCATTTGAACATATGCTGAAATGCATTAAGACTCATTAATGGCCTGTTTGCACCTGGTATTAAGATGCATTTTGGTTGATCGGATCACAAGTGGACAATGCTAAATACAGGTGTAAACGGGGTCTAAAACGTTTTGAGCTTGTCCACTTTCGATCACTTCCAGAGGTAGTCAAAAACTGCTTTCGTAGTGCAGATGCTCATGTGGTCGAATGTGTTCAAACAGCCACAATAGACCACCTACTCTCTGCCTACTGGCCTAATGCGTAATCATTATGGGAAGTGTGCTAGCAAGACGGGATTTAAACTTTGTTGGCTGAAAACCTAAGTTTGGTTTGACTTTGAAGACGAAAAATGTACCAAGCACAATGTTCTCTCATCATTCCCGATTTCCAACACACACTCACAGCGTTCGGCGTGGTCTTGCGGCTGGCTGCAATTTATATGCTGCTCATGCAATATATAAATTGCATGAGCTTTTTTGTCCATTAGATCAAACGATCTGATAAAAGTCAAGTCACCTTCATTTATATAGCGCTTTTAACAATATGGAGTGTTTCAAAGCAGCTTTACAGTGATAATAGGAAATCACCGTAACAGATTGTTTAGGCTTTACAACAGCTCTAGGATAAAGTTATTGTCCGCCTAAAGTTAGTTTTGATTGATTGATTCACTTCCGTTTCAAAGGTCATAAGTTATTAACTTAGGGGCTGCTAACACGACACCGTTCTAACAGGAAAACCCTTAACGAGCTCCGACCGCCCATCCGCACAAAACAGTGCCTGGTGTCTCGAGAACGCACTCCCTGAAATAGGTTCGAAGGTGCAAACGATTATCCGTTATCGCTTTATCTGTATTTAGAAGCCAGCAACCTAAATGCTTATTGCATGTCGTGTCCTACACAGACCAAAATGAACAAATGCACACTTTTAGGCTGACAGTGGTTTAAACTCATAACCTTTGTTTAATCATTCACAAATTAGCCCAGAAGTGAAATATGATTAATTAATTATACACCAAGATATAATTAAGTATACATATTTAGATCAGCAGTAAGAATTAACTTGATGTAGAGAATTAATACCACAATCAACTAACCTGTTTGTCTAGCAAACATTGTTAATTGTTTATTAACTAAAAATTTTCATATCCGAGTAATGAGATATATCCCTCTTTCTGTTCAGTACTCGGAGCATGTAGCCAAAATCTGCATGATTAGTTATGAGCATGAACCACAAACAACCTTATGTGTGACAATGTACACACTTTAACTAATCTAACATACACACACACATTCATGCATACAGTTTAGCAATGGATAGAGAGCTGAAGCAGAATACAGGAAAGCAAAAAAGTTATCACAAATTCAGCAGATCGACAGCCTTGAGCAAACCATCAGTTTCTTAGTTCTAACACACCCTTCTTTCAAAGGGGTAAGGGATACTTAATATATCAAATAATGAGACTAAGTTTGATACTTGCATGTCTCGCTCATTTGAATTTGATGCAATTTGATGAGGCTCCAGCTGATCTTTGCTGAAGTTGTCTTGATGAGAGAGAACCAAAATGAGGATCTCTGATGAATGAAAAGACAAGGCCGTAACCTGGCACAAACTTAGGGGTCCTTAAAAGACTTCTAGCTCAGCATCATCTTCACATCAGAATTTCTCAGAATCCCCAGAATCCCCCTTGTGATCGGTGACCACATGTGAGGACGTCACACACTCTAGAGGTCAGTGAGCCGATAAGGAGTCGTATTTTCGGAGAGGAATTTTACGATCCTTTGTCTTCTAGCAGGGTGTTTTGCATATGAAATTGGATTGGGTGTTAAGAGAAGAAATTTTTAATATTCTTATCATACTAATAAGTAACAGAGTTAGCAAATTGTAATGTAAATTAGTTAAAATTGCAGTTCATAGATACCCAACATCCTATACATGTGATCTTGGTTAACTACAGTGTGCAATACTGAATAATTCCTTCAAATGAGTTTGAATTGATACATACGCAAAACAATGTAAAACGAAAATCATGAGAAAGGAAAATTGGATGCATGTTTATACATCAAGTCATTTTATAGATAAAATTAAAAAGGGTTTACCTGTCTTTCAAAGTGAAGTGAGTAAAACGGTCTAAATTTATTTAAGTTGTAAAACCATCTTATCTTGATTCTTCTTGAGGCCTGGTTCTCCATTTGCAGTCGTTTACAGAAACTCTACACATAGTTTGCTTGATGGGTGAGGGCTTTTGTGGAATATTTGTTAAATATAACAAGTAATTGCATGTCTGATCTGTCTCAGTCAGTAAAAGGGTGCGTCTCAACCAGCTCCCTAGTTCAGTAGTCAAGGCACTGATCAATGAGTCGGCCATTTTAAACTTAAATCGCAAAATCCTTGTGCACTGAAACGTTTGCTCCCTAAATAGTCCCACAATGCACCGTGAAAACCAGGGAGCATCAATGCTCATAAAGTTCCCTTAACAGAACCTTTGAAGCAGGAAACAAATCACACGAGACAACTCAATAGTCAAGTCAAGATTCGATAGACATTTTGAAAAGCATTTATAATAAATTTACAGCTGAAATGTTCTCTCCATGCAGTTCCTTTGACCTCATGGCTTTGGAACCTTGTAGTATATACAGGTTTGTTTCTAAATCATGGCCAATCATTTGAAACTTGTCACAGGTCGACACCAATCAAAGTATAGAAACATCTTTGGCTTTCTTGTAGCTCAAACAGTAGAGCATGACGCTAGCAACCACAAGCTCATGGGTTCGATTCCCAGAACAAGAACTGATAAAATGTATAAAATGTTAAAAGCAGCCAAATGCATAAATGTAAATCTCAAAGATGATCCATAGAAAAAGGATGCAGCTGAGCGAAAAAAAAAAAAAGGAGGGGCATGAATACTTTTTGAATGCACTGTACATATGGATAGAAAAAAAAAATTTCAACTTGGATGACCAGAGCTTAGGCGAGTCTTACAAGTTGGTCAAACTTTTTCTTTAAGACTGTTCATAACTTTTTTTAAGTCAGTTACATAAAAACGTACATTGACCTAATTTGATACTGAAAAGTAAGACTAACTGTTCCTTGACTGCCGGCTAGTAGGTCATACTAGATTTTAAGACACTGCTTAACATAATGGCTAAGTTTATGCAACTGGCCCCTGGCTTTGATGTTATTAAAAAACTACTATACAATAACTAACCCTATAAGATTTCTTGCCTCCTACAAATTCTACACTTGTCTTTCAATGTCACACTTCTGATTTTAAGGGACTCAAGAACAGATAAACGGTGAGGAATTTGTTCAGGTATGTAAAGCATCTGCACTAAAAGTCAATGTCTAAGTTGCTGATTTGCATGTTGTTGTTGTTGTTTTATTAAAATCATTTGCCAAAGGTTTCTTGAATGGATTAAGTCCAAAAGCTATTTTTGAATAAGTAGGTCAGGACATGAAAACAACTCAAATGAATGATAATGAAGGCTGGAAACACATATCAAAAGAACATCCCAAACAGGACAAGAGAAAACAAGACCAGATCATATAAACTAAAATACATGTTTTCTTTTTGCCATTTTGATAACAGTTTAGCTATTCACTTCATTTAGTATGTTGGGTATCATTCGCATGACATTTGTTATAAATAAACCACACATGACAAAACTGCAGATGAGGTGAGTGCTTGGTTATATTTTAGTGGTCTATCAGAACAATTTAAAGGGTTAATAACCCAAACATTTCTCAGTACTCACCCTCATGTCGTTCCAAACCCATAAGACTTTTGTTCATTTTCAGAACACAAATGAAGATCTTTATAATGAAATCTAAGAGCTTTCTGTCCCCTGATTGACAGCTTAAGCAACTAGAGAAATCTCTCATATTTCATCAAAAAAATCTTCATTTGTGATTCAAAGATGAACGAAAGTCTTACGGGTTTGGATTGACATGAGGGTGAGCAATTAATGACAGAATTGTCATTTTTGGGTGAACCAACCCTTAAGCATCAATTTAGACACTTTCATGACTGAAACCAACAAATTGTAGAATCTGGACAGTATTTGAAACATGGCAATGTGGTGCTTAAGTGTACGACTAAATGTTTAAATGCATGTATAAGTTAACTTGGGACAAAGCACTTTATCATCACAATACTCAAATTCAAGAACTTTCTTGTTATGGTAAAAGTGGACTCAAAATCCAAATCAGGGAATAGTTGATCAATCAAAACTAAGCAGCTACTGTCAGTCCTGTGGTGTCGTGGGCTGTGCACACTCTCACATGACACATACACTACTATTACTTTATGTTTTCGAAAGTCACCAAGGCTGCATTTACAGTATTTGATCAACAATACAGCAATTCAAATTACTAAAAAGAGTGTGAAATACTTACAATTTAAAATAACTTTTTCTCTTTGAATCTATTTTAAAATGTAATTTATTCCTGGTGTTAACTGAATTTTCAGCATCATTACTTCAGTCTTCAGTGTCACATGATCCTTCAGAAATTATTGTTATATGCGGATTTGCTGTTCAATTATATATATAGTCAATTATTATTGATGCTCAATTATTAATAATGGTTCTTATTATCAATGTTGAAAACAGTTTTTGACACAATGTTTTTTGTGGAAACAGTGATAATTTTTTTTCAGGGATTAAAATTCTGAAGGATCATGTGACGAGGAGGAAATGGGGGGCACTTTGAACAAGATATGTCACACTCTAGGGTTTCTGTTTTTAAATGAATAATAGATAAATAATAGACATAAATACATTTCAAAATGTAAAAATCTGTTTTCCCACAGCACGCAAACCTGCAGCTTTGAATTTTGTGTTCTCTGAATTCAGCCAAGAATCATCTAAGACATGTAGAGAAAAAATCATCAATTTTAAAATACCTCCAAATCTCCTTTGGTAATGCAAGCTTCCTCCACCCGAAATTGCAGGTCCTCCACCTTCCTGTTTGGGACAATAATTCTTTATCATTTTCAGCTTGTATTTCCATTTTAAGTTCTTACGCATTTGTATTTGTAAGAGTTTTGTTTCATTGAAGGGCAAGAAAAAAAAAAAAGTAAACAAATATGAGGGACAATAATACAGAGCGCATTTACAAACTACAACCGAAGTAAAAGGGACCATATGTCAGTAATAACCTTAAAATAACTTATTGCATTGTCATAGTAAATGTCAGTTTATAAAGTTACCAGAGATTGTGAATATATGACCTTCTGTGGAGAACAATTAACAACAAACAAATAAATTAAAGGGATAGTTAACCCAAAAATTAACACATACAATCATCATTTACAGTCATCAAATACAAACCTTATTTACTCACCTTCATGTCTTTAAAAAACATAAAACTTTTTTTTTTTTTTTCAAAGGTCACCAAAACAATTTGGTTGTCAACATTCCTCAAAATATCATTTGTCTTCCACAGAAGAAAGAAATTCATGAGGTAAATAAAAAATATATATATTTTTGGGTGAACTATCCCTTTAAAGACCACTTGAAATTGCTAGTATTAAAAGGAGGGAGATTCTCACATTTTACTGGACAAAATGCACATATTCTCTTGCAGCATCAATATCAATGTTCTTTATCAATGAATATTGTGTCTATTAGCTCTAAGGCCGTCTGTATGCAAACATATATAAAAATCCCCAAAATTCTAATTGATATAATGGGGTGTTCTGATTAGATCTCCATAAGTGGGTTGAATAATACTACACCTCTTCTCCTCCTCCAGCTGGTTGAGCAGTTCCACCTTCTGTCTGTCTGCAGCCTCCACAAGCGCTCGCAGCTGGTCCATTTTGGCATCAACCTCCAACACATACTACATGAACAATTCAAAACAACTACATTAATCTAATTTTATAACTTGCATCAATCTTTTCCATAGCTGTAGAAAAAAATAAAAATAAAAATAAATAAATGGAACATTATTGTGCAATTGTGTGTTTTTTACTGGCCATGAAAGACGATAGATAGTAAAAATGAATGTGGTCCATTTTTGGTGAATTAAAAGACAGACATAAATATGATCTATATAAATTGATCTCAAAACAAATACACCTAAAAAAAGAAAGAAAGCAAGTGTCAAGCGGAAGTAAAAAAGGGAAGCGAGACTTATTAAAACTCCAGGAGTGCCCGTTCTTCCCTTTTCATTCGTTTATAACAGTTTTGTCTAATAACAGAAAACCAAAAGCTATGATACTTTTTTTCCATATACCATCAGCATTCAGCAAATACACATTCATATAACTTAAATCAGTCTTTGAATATCTAATAAGCACTTAATTACGCAAACTGCACAAAATCTGGCGAATTCAGTTAGATCTTCTGAAATGTGCATTAAAGCCTGCATAAAAACGTGTACTCTGTGCATGATGGTCCATCTGTGCGAAGGTTTTAAGTCGTGTGAATTGTATGCAGAGAGAAGAGTTCTGCAGTCACTGGACATCAACAATCATTTCTAGGTTTCTAGGTTTCAAAGTATGCTAAACCAAATCCAGTTTGCCTCAATGTCATATTCATGTCATACTCACTGTCTTTATGTAAAATGTTGTTATGGTCTTTTGATTTCCAGTGTGCACAGATTTACCAGAGTGCACTGTTGGACCCATAGAAATATATATGTAGATGGCACATCCAACCGCTCCAACACCGCCGTCTTGGAGGGTCAGCGTGTCGTCACTCACAGTAAATCAATGATGCCACAATATTGCACATTTTCAGGTTGTAAAAACACCGAGATTTAAATTCCCGAAGAAATAGGATAATCTTTTACAGGTGAGAATGTGTTGGTGTTTTTATATATGTATTATCTCAATATTACAGGTTTTTACTATGGTACTTTTTATTGTTTTTACTTTTACTGTGATAACTTTTTATCTTGTTAGCTGACACCTTGCAGATATAGATATTCATATATGCGTCTAACTATGGTTGCAGACGCGCAGTCAAGAGCAAGTTGACTGCGCGTCTGCAACCATGGTTAGATATATCTACACATCCACTGCATTAACACTGTACCTTAAAATCTAGTTTGATTAAACAGCATTTAACCAAGTAATTAGTCTCACTTTTCATATTAAAATTAGCCCAACCTATGTTTTTATACAATTGACTTCAAGTTATGACCAGTCTTAAAGAAATAAGTTGGATGACTCACTTGTAAGACCAGTCTAAGCAGTTTATGCAACCAGCCATTGGTTACAATGTTTACTTCTGTTTTATTCATGGTTATTCAAAATTTAGATTTATTTTTTTTGTTTGTTTGAAATGTCACATTTACATTTTCAAAATGGAAATAGCAATTTTGGAAATAGCACTGGAGGCCTGAGTTAGTTCTAAAAGAAGAGTGTTTTAAGGACAAAAACTCTATTAAATAAAGCACATAAAAATGTCATTGACAACCTGCTCTGCCTTGTGGCTGCATTACCACCTCAGGTTTGCATTATTTTCCACAATTCAATGGCCCGTCATCAATTATTTAATAAATTGATCAATATACAAATAAATAAAAAAGAAGAAATCTCTGGGTCTAACCTGCTCCTGGCCTTCTCTCAGTAACGTAAGCTCCTGCTCCACTTCGCCCACATGGCTGGTTGCCTTGGCAACCTCAGCTCTCTCCAGGTCACGTTCTGCCATGAGTTGCTCGATGTGTTGCTGTTTCTCCTTCAGGGCCTCCTGTAGTGCCGTAGTGCCAGAGATCTTCCTCGCATACCTTGTGGACGTCTCTGTCAACTTCAGAGAGAAATCCAATCAAGATCTTGAAAACCTCATCAGATACTGCATTGCCTACATTTACTTATAGCATATTGTCTCAGTAATGCGGTAACATCATGTCCATTGTTCAGGCATGACCTTCATTTGCGACAGTAAATGGACTAAAAATGGAAAATGGTTTCCTTTGTGTTTTTCACGTACATACAACAAAATGATCCTTGTTCATGCGGATCCGAGAAAACTAAAAACGCTGTATTCTGCTTGCTAAAAAGCAAGCCATTCGTATGTTGGTTTCCCTGTAATGCTGCACACTAAAATAGTGAGATTGTTCAATGAATGCATTTCATAACAAATCTCATTTGGGTATAAAGCAAGCCATTCGTACGTTGGTTTCCCTAAAAATAATGAGATTGTTCAATGAATTTGATATCAAAACTTTGCTTTATTTGTTTAAGAGACTTGAATTGTCGACTGGCTCAATCGATTGAGTTTGTCAAACAATAAAATAAAAAAAACTGATGGCAAAACCCATTTTGGGAAATGATTTTTCAATTCCATTTTGGTGTGTTAGTATCCCAAAAATTTCACAGCTTTAGCATGCTTAACAGGGCCAAAATATGTAACCAAAAATAGGTTTGCATGTGAGGTGGCATTTGTAACTCACCAGTCCTGTACGGCTTGGCTTGCAACTAGCAGAAGAGGCCACAGAGCTCATGGAGCTGATGGAGGAGGCACTAGGGCTGCGTTTCAATGCTCCTGGTGTGGTCGTCGTCTTCCTCACTGTGGTCTTTGCCTTTGCTGGGGTAGTGGAGGGAAAGCCTATACGGGTCACCTTGTGCACTGGTGCAAAGAGGCCATACTTGGGCTGACACTGGAAATACCTGATGACACACAAATCCAGCCATGTAAAACTCCTCTTAAAACCTCTTAAATACAATCTACCTTTGCTAATGTAAGAACAGGACACAGTACCTGGTTCCAGCCACAGCACCATCGTTCTTTCCCAAGGGCTCATCCAGCTCAACTCCACACCACTCACCCTTGGCAAAATCGGTTTCGCCTAAGAAACGCACTACGCCAGCTTTCGAGCCAGCAACCTAAAATATGTGAAGGAAAAAAATAACTTAACATTCCTAAACAGTGCTTATGGAATATTTATAACAGCAGCTTCACTTTATTTTAATAACACGTCTATTACATTAGCAAACAAAGATTTAATCTATAATTTTATTCACATATTAACATTCATCAACTCACACATCAGTTGTGGTAAACAGAAGCTCAAGCATGTTCTCTTCATATGGAACCAATGAGATTCATTCTCGTGTTACGCATCACTTTTGAGCTTCAGCAAGAGCCAATGAGGTATGTTCTCACGTTCGGTTGAGATTCTGTGTATGTTTGCTGATCAAAGTTTAAATGTGAATAAAAGCCTGAATTAAATCGGTTCATCATATAAAGCGATCAAGTATCTTCATTTTTGAACCGCTCAATTCAGATTTTAATTTTACGAACTCTTTATGAACTTTTTGAAGCGTAAAAAAGTGGTAGTTGCGTAGCTGTTAATTGAGGGACAGAAAGCTCTCATATTTCATCAAAAGATCTTCATTTGTATTATATAGATGAACAAAAGTCTTACGAGTTTGGAACGACATGAAGGAGAGTAAATGATGACAGAATTTTCATTTTTGGGTGAACTATCAACTTTAAGTGGATATAACATGGTGCTCATCTTGAGTTGTAAATCATAACGAACCTCACAAATGTGGACGGCGAAGACCAGCCGGCCGCCGCACAAATGACTTCAATTGGTACACCACTGGACTATGCCCATGAAGAGGCCATACCCCTTGTGGAATGAGCCCTGACGCCTATGGGGCATTGAAGGCCCATTGAGGCGTAGGCCAAAGAGATAGCATCTACTATCCAACGTGACAATCTTTGCATCGCGACCGGGAGCCATTTGGTGTGGCCGCCAAAGCATACAAAGAGCTGTTCCTACTGCCTGAATGGGGCAGAATGCTCTATATAAAATCTGAGAGCCCTGACGGGGCAGAGTAGACTTAATTCTCTATCGTCTTCCGACAAAGTCTTGTCTTGCCATGTCTTGGTTTGAGGACGACTTTGGAGTCATTGGGCCCAAACTCAAGGCAAGAATGCATTCATGGAGAGCATGGAGAGCGCTTGCAAATTGTCCACTCGCTTGACCGATGCTACGGCTAGCAGGAGTGCGGTCTTGAGCGAAAGTGGCTTTAAGTCAGCCGACTGAAGCGGCTCAAAAGGGGGTCCCCTAAGGGCCCTGAGGACCGTGGATAGGTCCCATTAGGGTATAGATGGAGGACGAGGCGGGTTCAGCCTCCTGGGCCCCTTGAGGACACGTACGACCAGGTAGTTCCTTCCTAAGGATTGGCCGGCCACAGGAGCATGGAAGACTGCTATGGCCGCCACGTATACTTTGAGTGTGGAGGGGGTACGACCCGCGTCCAGTAGCTCTTGTAGAAATGAAAGTAGCAGTGGTACTTCACATGAGTAGGGGTCTACGTTCCGAGCTGACCACTTGAGGGCATAGAAGCGTCTCGTGGACGGAGCTCTAGCCTCAGCGTTAGTGCTTAGGACTCCTTCCGGGATGTCCCCGGGTACCCGTTGAGGGGCCAAACATGGAGGGCCCAAATATAGAGGGCCCACAAGTCGGGGCAGGGGTGCCAGATCGTCCTGTTCGTCTGAGTAAGGAAGTCCTTCCTCAGCGATATAGGCCAAGGAGCTGTTTCTAGCAGCTGTATCAACTCGGGGAACCATGTCTGGGTTCGCTAGAGAAGGACTATTAGGAGGACTGCACATTTGTTCTCCCTGATCCGTTCGATGACCTGACGGAGCATAGAGACCGGAGGAAATGCATAAAGAGGGCAACTGGGCCATTCGTGGGCCAGCGCATCCATGTTCTTTGTAAAGAATGTTGGGCAGTGAAAGTTGTCTTCTGAGGCCCCCTTTCCTAATGCCTCAGAAAATCCGATCTGCCTGTTTACATGACAGTCGCATTGGCACATATCTGATTTATATCTGATTTATTTCCACATATGAACGAGGCCTGAAACCAATCTCGAAATATCCGAATGCATTAGTTTTTTCCTGTTTACACGGTCATAGAACACATCCGATCTGTGTCACACATGAGCAAAAAATCGGAATTGGGTCACATTTCACTGACAGTGTAAACGAGGCCTATGTGAGGTAATTTCTAAGCATCTAAAAACTCTTGAAGAAAAATTCTCTTATTATTTTCCCTCAACTTCATCGAAGCCTTTGACTGGGTGCGAGACCCATTTAGCTCAGCTGCAATGGACAACGCAAATAGACTGTCATTGCAGCAACAAGAGCAACTTGCCGAAATGAGACAGGACCGTGGTTTAAAATTTACATTCAGTGGCCTGTCTTTGGACAGCTTCTGGTTGACTGCGGCCGAGGAGTGTCCAGTCATCGCAGACAGTGCAATCTCAGTCTTGCTACCATTTTCCATAACTTAACTATGTGAGCTCAGCTTTTCTAGTCTGACTTACATTAACAACAAAAACAGAAAGATTAAGAGCAGTTGACCAAGAGCTCCATGTGTCGTTGTCATCAATTCCAGCCAGGATATCATATTTGTGTTCATCAAAACAAGCTCAAGTTTCACATTAAATGTGAGTACAGTCTACTTTAAATATTATATGCTGTTTTAACATGCCACTTGAACCATTACAATGCACGTTTGTGCAATTTTGTTAGATTTTAGTGCTTAATGTGATAGTGGTGTGCCGTTGGATTTTTTACATATCAAAAGTGTGCCGTGACAGAAAAAAGGTTGGGAAACACTGGTGTAGAGCCCTTTGAAGCTGCATTGAAACTGCAATTTGGACCTTTAACCCGTTTATCTCTGTTGAAGTCCACTATATGGAGAACAATCCTGGAATGTTTTCCTAAAACCTCAATTTCTTTTCAACTGAAGAAAGAAAGACATAAACATCTTGGATGACGTGGGGGTGAGTAAATTATCAGGAAATCTTAATTCTACTCCTTTAACTAAGGGGAGTTTTCAGAACTTGGCATGTCCACTTACAAATACATGCAATCAGTGTAATACACAACAATTTAAAGCTAATAATGCTTTGACTGAGTCGGACCATCTTGAGAACCTTTAATTATCTTAACTTGACAAACAATAATGCTCATCACAACACACTCACCAGAACTCGATCATTGATCTTCAGCTCCCGATCACCTTTCTTGACCGAACCAGACTCCGACAGATTTGACACCGATTCACTTTTGGACCGCACCAGATCTGAGGTAGGTGCAGCTGTTTTAGTGGGTGAGGCTGGTTTCTTGGCTGAAGCAGATACTGATGCATTAGAGGGAGTGGGTGACCCGGCTCGAGATGGAGGGGCCGTCGTTGTGTCATCCGCTTCACCTTCAGTGCGTGAAAGCTTCGAGGGACGTGTGAAAATACCCTTTAATGCTTCACACTCAAAATAGCGCACACCAGACACCGAACCATCATTTTTCCCAATTGGCTCATCAAGCACAATGCCAGCCCATTGGCCCGGAGCAAACTGAGTCTCTCCTAAAAACTGAACGACGCCTGGTTTGTTGCCATTAACCCAGACACGATCCCCGATCTTGTATTGCTCGCCTGCATCTTGGGCTTCGGCTGAGGATTTGTCATTTTGAGTTGGTTTGGAAGCACCTGTTCAAAAGGAAGAAAATAAATAGGCTTTGTTCAGAGTACAGCATTGCATTCATTTGATAAATATTGTCATATCATATACATACAAGCTGCATCTGAAATCGCATACTTCCTTACTGTATAGTAGGTGAAAAAACATATGTGACAAGAGTAGTATGTCTGAATTTACAGTACTCATAAAAGAGAAGGGAAAAAGTGTGCAGACAATTTACTACTTCCGGAGACATTCTGAAGTGGGCATACTATCCCATGAGGCCACGGGAGAATGTATGAATTGCAGTGAAGCGACACAACTGATGCTGGTCACATGATAATGATAGCATGGTGAATGTAGTGCGTCCAGATTAGTAGTAGTAGTAGTAGTAGTAGTAGTAGTATATAGATCCCAGTTGGGAAATTAAAGAAGAATTACATTCATACTATATAGAAGGTCCTTTATTAGTGGTCGCAAAAGTAATTACGTATTCAAAATAAGCACCTACTCAAGAAATTGTGATTTGAATGCAGCCACAAAAACTTAAAGGTCTTCGCAACAACCGGTCAAAATAAAAGTCTGGTTTGACGAAGAAATTACACACATACACACTCACCTAAAGGATTATTAGGAACACCATACTAATACTGTGTTTGACCCCCTTTCGCCTTCAGAACTGCCTTA
>JAPMNU011484714.1:0-10481 GCA_029874995.1 Alburnus alburnus | reverse complement strand
CTATCCACGATACATATTGTTGCATTTTTGTATTGCGATATATTGTGACACGATATATTGTTACTCCCCTATAAAATGTTTTTCATGCATTGAAAATATTTCTTTAAATAAATAATAATTACATTATGAAAAGCCCTTAGAAAATAAATACTGTCTGCAGCCTTGCTGACTAAAGTGAGGTGAAGACCATGGCATCATCTTCCTTCTCATTAATTTCACATCTATAGTTTGCTTAAAATGTAATTAACAGAATAGTGTAAAGATCAATGTGTTGTTAAATTATGCTGGCTCCCGTTTGATGTCTGTGTTGGAGTAGGCTAAATGCCTTGTCAGCTCTTTTGAGCATTATATTGCATGTAATATTTTAACCAAGCCATTTATTGCAAGGGCATTCCATGACCGTGGCTCAACATGAGTCATTATAAAAGCAAACCAATGTGGCTGCAGCCCTCTCCACAAGGGTGACTGTTAAATCCCTTAAAAAAAAAAAAAAATAATAATAATAATAATAATAATAAAATTATAATAATAATTCTTCAGCATAAGAATGATAATTTTAAGACACACAGTAGCGCCACAACAACTTTCTGACAGTTTCATCATACATTACTCCACCATCTCTTGAAATTGACATTGTTGGCTTTGATCAAAGCCAAAACAGAGCCGTGATATTCTGAAAGAAGTGTTTCATATGATTTCTGTGACAGACTGTATATCTTCAAAACACTACCAGTGCTTGAAGGGATACACTCTGTATGCATGTGATCTGTTATAGAAAAAGAGAGACGACAGAAGAGAGAGAAGGAGAGATAGAGAATGGGAAAGATTATAATAGAGAGAGGGAGAATGTAACCATGCTAAAAGCAAGATGTGAGAATGACCATTTGTAAGCGCAGAGGAGAGACAGTGGTCAGTCTGAGGACACCACATCTGAAATGAATCCCAGCCCATTTGTATCACCAATGGAATGAGAGTCTATTTCTTACACACACATGATGAATATACGGTATTAAGGTTCGGACATAGAAAATGAATGGCTTACAATACAACTCGGTAAAAGTGGTGATGTCTCCCCCCACAGTGTGAGAACTCCAGGCCTCTTGTGTTGGCTCTTTCCATTCATCATGATCAGGGCACAGTTTGAGGCACTGACCTGATTGGTGCGACATCTCCCATGTCACTCTGGAGAATAGACACTTTCTTTGTCACCAAGAATACCATCAAGCTTGTTAGGAAGAAGATAACTCTCCTTTAGTGAAAGGGGAGCTATCTTGGGAGGACAACTCAAAAGCAGCCTTATTACAACTTTGTTATTCTATTGCTCTTCTTTTTCCTTTGCTGTGTTTTGTCTGCAATGGGAATTTAAGAACTTTGATACAAAATATGCTGCTGCTTGTGGACACAGACAGTGGCTTAATGTTTAATTACTGAAGAACCTCTTACTGTCTCATTGGACTAAACCACTTAAACAACATAGTTCAAATCTCTAAAATTCCTTGAACATAGTGTCAATGTCATCAGAACTAATAACTAAGTTTAATTTTTATTCAAGAAAGATGAACAGGACGATAATTAAATGATTTAACTTAAAACGTAGGCCTACATTTTACATGAGATTAATTAAATAAGAATACACAACATACATGTAGGATTGTTACATCTGCACAAAATGGTGCAAATGTACAAGTGAACTAAGTTACCTGCTATTTAGAATGTGCAAACAGTCATGTTCTGTTTCTTGTTTAGTTTCTAGTCTTAGTTGTCATTGGCTGCGTTTAACTCCACTTTTAGACATGCACTTAGAATCCCTACCATGATTTTGAGGTGGGTTCAACTGGACAGGGGGAATTTATTTGGACAGACCGTTGACCCCTCAATTTTGACCAAGGGTCTACTCAACATGTATATTTCAGGCAGATCCAAAGACTACAATGCACCATGATTGTAATGTCACAGCAGTTTGCGGTTAATTTACCCCCACCCCACACAACTCTAATGTATGATATTGGAGTTATTTTGACATTTAACCGCATTTAATACTACTTATTAAATTAACTTACTAATTAATAAACTACCACAATCTGACAGTTTTTTTTAAACAGTTATAGTTTTTTTTTGTATTGTTACCATTTTTCTTTGTGTATATTGTAATATTTTATATAATTATATTTAAAAATATATATATATTTCTTTATATTTAATTTTTTAACAGCCCATGTAAAAATACAGGCCTATAAAATGGTGTGTAAAACAAATTCATAAGGAAAAAAAAAAACTGTAAATAGTAAATCAGCTCCATAGCAGATTCCAAGTGATTCAGGGTTTAGGGTGTTCCATCTAAACACATTTCAAGGGTTCAGCCAGTAGTGGGCACTTGTGCAACATAAGCAATGACGTACATCTGAGTGAACGAGATGGAGGGAGTTAGCGAGGGAAGGACATGCAAAAACTAAAAACACAGTCTTGGTCTGTATTTGCCTGTGTTTAAGTCATTCATTAGTTGTCATGGTTTTTAATTATTACACACCTGTTCCCTGTTCCCTGTTTCTTTGATTACCATCCTCAGTATATTTAATCCTTCAGTTCTCCTCTCTTCGTTATCTTGTGTTAATTTTATGCATGTAGTCTTCATCCGTTCCTGGTGTTCATTAAAAGTGTTATCTTCGTTAATTCGTTCATCTGCATCACGCATCTTTCTTATTGGATTACTACAAGCAACCCTTGACTCAAACCAAGTTGTGAATACACACCAAATCACATACAACAAATAAATCATGCATAAAAAATGCACAACTTTGTCTTACAATAGTGGGTTACACTTTACTTCAATGGTCCACATTAGACATTCTACTAACTATAGGTAACTTTGCAACATGTCAACTAACTGTCATTAGTGTATTAGAAGACTGTCTGATTAATATCTGCTAACACTAGCACGTTTTTTAACACTTTACAGACATTCTGCTGACAAGGGCTACACAATTAATCGCAATTAACCCGAAATCGCGCTCAAGCCGATTTGGCTCAGTTTTATTATGAACATAATTTTTTTTGCGCAGCTTGTCAGTGAAGCACGGCTCTGTGATCAGTAGTAAATGGTGCTCCATCTGAAAGCACTTCGTGTTTGAGTTGCTTATAACGTACATTTATAAAAGCAACACGAGTCAAACATCTGTCCAAACATGAGAAGCATTTATGAACCTCTTGTCCAACAGAAGACAACATTTAATAACATGTTTTTACTCCAAACTCACTTCATAACGACAGTTTGAAAACATTCTTCTGTGAGATGATGTGATTTATTGCACAGAATAAGGCACACAACATATTATTTCATTGCATTCTACACAGTGATAAAGGCTATGTCGTTTAGCATTGAAGTATACCTTATAATCATGAAAATACCTGAGAAGGCTTGAAGAACTAAGATAAACCATATATTGTTTTAGTCGGGTGTTTATTAGTTATGTTGAATCTATCAAAGTGTTTCAGTCTTCTGTTCATAGCTACAGCGATAGTACAATGCCTATCGATAGTATAATGCCTAAAAATGATAGGGTTTTCCTGGAACGACGTGCACTCTCTTACCTTTGCGGGGAATATTTGGAGTTTCTGCGCGAGAGTGCCCTCTGGCTTTTATATGGAGCAGCATTTACTACTGATCACAGAGACTACACTTTTTGGACTGTAACACAACAATGGTAATGCACATAATAACATGCAATATTATAGTAAAATGTAAACCTTTAAGCAACTATGGATGCCCTGCTAAAATTGTTTCATACACATTTATTGTCCTAGTGAACTGCAAAGCATGCTGAGTAACTAGTTAACATGTTTGTATTTGTTTAATTTTGCAAAAAGTAAGTAAAACTGACTAAAATGAATGAAAATGACATGATGAAATATTTTGTAAATGTAAAGAGTATTTTCGTCAAAAGACGAGAAGGATGAAGAATCAACACAGCTTGAAATATGATCTTGGCAGAAGTGAAATAGGTCTTTTGGAAGACATTGTAAGATGAGATCAATAACCTAAGGGATCATCAAGGGGAAAGCATTGTTGCATATCTCAACATCAGATGTGGCCTATGGGCTCTAGCACCTGTGAAAACGCTGTGTCTGGAGCACACTTCAAGCACAAGCACCTTCTCCCAGATGGGCTCTGTAAGCGGGGCTTTGGATCTGAGGCTGTAGATTTAAGCATATAAATGGCGCTGACACCTTATCGTCTGCCTTTGTGCTTTGTGCTTTCCCCCACTTGTACCTGATGTGAATTTCATATCCTTACTTCAATGAGCTCAGCACCCGCTTTGGCCTCCTCCCTCATCACCTGTAGACAGACACAACTCTGCCTAGGGACGAAGCTGCTGCAACTAGATCTGTCATCCAAGCAGAGGGCGTAGTTAACTTGGCACTAGAAGCCTAGTGGTACAGAAACTCTGCCATTTAAAATAAAAGAAACATGAAATGCCTTTTGATGTCAGAGAGGTTCACCTTGCTCTGAACAACAGCCCACATGGGAGCGACACACCACGAGACAGTTTGTTTGAGGGTGGCGAGATGCTGTTAGAAAGCGGCATTCAAATAGCAAAGAGATACAAGGGCGACCACACAAAGACAAATTTAAACACCTAAACATTTATCAAGGTGCATCTATAGAGGGAAGAAGGCTTCTCCCTAGTCTGAAACAGAACTTATCTCTGACTTTGGTTTTTCTAATAAAGTTTGCTTTATGGGACGAGACAAGAGTAATCCGAATGGAATGAAGTTGTCTCCCTGAACAGACTTTCCGTCGCTATAGAGCTTGAGGGTTTGCTCTATCTGTCACATCTGTCATTTCTGTTATTGTGAGGAAATTGATTTTTATATTGTTTCAGTGGAAAATGCCCCCAAATTCAGATCACTTATAGGAAGAAGACACACACACACACAAAAAAAAACACAGTAACATACACAGAGAAGCGCAGACAGCTTAACTGTCTGAAAGAATCTTGCCCAGCAGTTCTGTGAACCCTCACTGACGTGCAAAGAGTTGTCAGAACAATGAGACATGTTTCAAAACCAATTGTAGTGATTCTGCTCAGGATTAGACCAGACCGCACTTGCATCCAAACATCTAGGCTGTAGGAGACAGTAATAAGACCCACCACTGGCATCAATTCAACTAAAGTCATGGTACTGTATGATGACAACCAATCTTTCAATACCACAATGTTATAAACTTAAATCTCTGTTGAAGAGAACCTTGAAAAACTATATTTGAAGAGCAGCTTGATTTGCCTGATACTGTTTCACACCCAGCCACAAGTAAAGTATTAACCAACAACCATCAACCAATACATTTGTAAAGATACAGAAAAATACAAAGCAATAATTATATCTGTATCATTAGAAGAGTTTTACATGTTGCTTTAGTTTTGGTCATAACGTGGAAGAATAGAGTAAGATGATGATATCTGAACGGATCAAATATAATAAAGCCATTCCTTATCTGAGTCTTGGTGGAATTAACATAAAAAGCAAGCAATTATTCCATCAAGATGAACTGTAAATTACATTCCCGTTAAGTACATTTATTGTACAATGACTTTAAAATAAGTTTGATTCAAGTTATGTGTACTTCAACACATATATAAATAATGAAAAAGGAGTCTATTTTTTCATAACATAAAAAACATTGCCTTAAAAATTGTCTAGAAAACAAACATTACCTTAAAAATGGTCCTAATAGTCCTAATCGTTCTAATGTATTATTTTAATTAAACCTTTCAAGTTGCAAACATTATTTTGTTGAGTTCTGTTGACATAACAATGTTGATCATTACATCAACTTAATATTGTGAAATTTATTAAGTTGTTGTAACTATGAAACTATTTATCTATATATAGACCATAATAAATAAAAACTTGATAATTTACAGCTGTGTACAACTGTTTCCCTTGGAAAAAATAAATTAATTATACAAGTTCATAGCTATTGGTAAGAAATAAGAATTATTTTATTTATAATTGTTATGCTTAAAAGAAAATATTCAGACAGTGAGACTTGATAACCTCAGGCTACTCACTCCCACTGTATAAAAAATGCCTAAACACAGGTTAAAAACTATATGCACCTTCACAAAGAAACTGACAAAATTTTATAACGAAAATGAATTATATATTCCTCTACCCATCTAATAAATCTAATGCAATATAAATGACTAGAGGCTAACATATTCAATATAAATATTCCACATTTCTGCCCAAACCATGGTAAATTAATATAGTACATAGTGACAGTTGCAGTGGCCATTAATGCCCGGGGCAATTCGATGCCTCCGCTTTTTGTTTTTCCCCGTAAACGATTTTACTCTCACTTCATCTACAAAGAGCCGCCTGTATCAGCTGGAGCAGCAAATGGGTCTGGTTGGACGCAAGCAGAGGAATTTTTGCAGTTTCTTCGCAACTTTGCCAACCATACGAAACCCTCACTGGACTCCAAGGTACTTCTCTTGCTGGACAACCACGTATCCCACCTGCCTGTCCCAACCATGGATTTCTGTAGGGAACGGGGCAATTCTACTTACTTTCCACCACACTGCACTCATAAGCTCTGTCCCCTGGACAGAACAGTTTTTCGCTCTTTCAAAGGGAGGGTCAGCACGCACCTGGACCACTGGATGAAAGTTCACCCTGGCAAGAACGCCACAATATACAATCTCACTGGGATTGTCGCAAAAGAGTTGCCACAGGCAGCAATGCCTGAGAACATTATGTCGGGTTTCAGGTATCTATCTATTAAATAAAACAAAAAAAATCCTTAATTTCCTTCAGGATGAATCTATCAATTATCTGTCTATCTATCTAGGTGCACCGGCATCTGGCCTTACAGCCCTTATGTGTTTGGAGAAAATGACTTTGCTCCTGCATATACAACTGACAGACCAGAACCAACTACCTTGACATCCTCTGCAGATTCCGCCACACTCCACCAGGGCTCCAGCTCCTCCACACTCCACCAGGGCTTCTCCACACTCCAACAGGGCTCCGCCAAACTCCAACAGGGCTCCGACCACACTCCAACCAGGGTTCCGTCTCCGCCACACTCCACCAGGACTCCAGCTCCTCCACTCTCCACCAGGACTCCAGCTCCTCCACACTCCACCAGGACTCCAGCTCCTCCACTCTCCACCAGGGCTCCTCCACACTCCACCAGGGCTCCGGCTCCTCCACACTTCACCAGGGCTCCTCCACTCTCTACCAGGGCTCCGGCTCCAGTTTGTCTAACCCCATTACTTTGTTCATTATTTGGCCAAATCCAAAAAGTGTTACTTTATGCCCCGCTCTCCCCTACTTATTATTACTATTAATTGTAAGGGTCAGACTGAGTCAATTTAGCTCAAAGGGAATTATTGAACAAAGGAATTATATAATTTACAGGGAATTCGAAAGAATCACCTATTACGCAGAGCAAATGAACGGGCCATAACTTTCAGCTCTGCAGCGGATATAAATATCCAAACTAGTGAAAACTGTTTGTTTGTTTTTTTCTTAGCAAGGTAATTTAGATCAGCAGTTTAAGACATTAAATCCGCAAGCATATAACACAAGTAACACTTCTCTTTAAAATGCAAACAAGACTTTTGATTATGCTAACACATAAAACTAATATCTAACACAAACACACACACACACACACACACACATTCATACAAGTTACAGAAAGAAAGAGAGTGAGGAAAGAATGAGTTTTAAGAGTTGGATGATGAAATCTCAAGTTTATATGCACTTATAAGACATGACCTGAACAAACCATCAATCATTAATTTAACCCTTCTATTGTTTTTTAGGCGGGTTATTAAATTTGTATCAATGCACCAGTTCAGCTAAGAGTCTGGAGGCTACTTGCTTGTCTTTGGTTCCTTTTGGGGATTCCTTTTGTCAGCATAAAAGGGGTTGGCGGGCTGGATAGATGTCTGGAGCGGCCAATCACGTGATGTGCTGATGGATGGTTGAAAAGTCTTTGAAGTTGGAAGTGGGCTTTGCAGTCAAATCGTTTAACCGAAACTTTGCAGCAAAACTTAACTTAGAACCGAGACTCTCGACGGAAAAGAAAAGAAAACCAAGTAAGAGAAAGCAAATTGAGACGAGAGTAGTTAGATGGCTTGAGTGAAGCTGTTTAACCCATATTCTTCTGATCATGATTTGGGTTCTTTCGTCTGCTCGTCTGTAGCCTGACGTCATCATACTCAGATTCTAGTCAGAATATGAGTCTGATACTGCTCCATTGGGTTGTGATCATGGGGCGCGTCTAAACCGAACCAGGAAAGAAAATGCCTCTGCACTCAATTGGATAGACCTACAACCAATCAGAGCAACAGAGTAAGTGAGTATGTTGAGCAATGCATAGTTGTCAACAGAACTCACCTGCACGCACGCTGGAAGAAGTAGAAGAAGAAGAAGATGAGTGTAAACGATCTTTGCCGGTGTTGTAAAAAGAATTTAAGGACACACGGAGTACTTACCAACATGATCATCATTTTAGAGAGAAATAGTAAAGGTGAATGCATATACAAACAAGTTCTCCGTTTAGGATTAGAACTCGACAATACAGAAAACAAATCGTATCTCAACCCAAGTGCTCTTTGGTGAAATTACTTTTGATCATCTGTCCATCATCATATAAAGCCCGCCCTGACAATTTGATTGGTCCGAACAGCTCTGGTTCGAGCATAGTTGCTCCACAACGGATCAAATCCAGACCGAACTTCCCGACCTCAAATGTAGTGGTTGGGCTAAGTTCGGCTGGAATCTAGGCTAGCTTGTCTACATCATAGACTGTAAAAAAAGATGGACGACGCCCCTTCATTCTCTTCCATTGGTTAAAACCGAAGCCGCAAAAGTCCTAATATGGCGCTGACATCTTGCAGGACCTGCTTCTGCGCAGTAGTGAGAACGGACCCGAGTCTGTGCAGTAGTGAGCAGGAAGTAAAGCCGCGATATCAAGGTCCCGCCCTCACTCTCACAGAAACCGTTAGTAGTTTACTGCAGAACAACTCATTATGTCAGTGTGAAATAAACAGTTATGGACATGTAGAAATTAAAGCTGAAGCTCCAATCTCCTGCTGAAAATCGGCAAAAAAGTCAGATGGTGCCTAAGTGACTACTTCGTTTAGAGAAGCTGTCAATCACAGCTGTCAATCATGACGTACATTCCTGTTTTTATAGCATCAAATAACTAACTATAAAGACCAAACTAATTTAAAAAAAAACAAACACTTAAGTTTACATCNATCAGCGTGAAAAAAAAAAAAAAAACTACCTAAAATGAAAAAATTAATTTGAAGTGTAATTTCATTGTTTTGTTCACATCGCTTTCATTAGACTTCATGAGGAGGCGGGCTTTATGACCTATACTGGGACCAGCCACCTGGGGGCGATTGAGATACTTTGGCTTCACTTTTCAGGACTTGTGCAGCATGCTTGGTCTACATGGTTACTCGTCTGTCTGGTTACTCCATCATGGCTTCTCCATGATCGTCTATAGTAAAACTATAAAACTTTGTTTGGGTCCTAAGGTTTTAAACTCAAATGTTTGTCCAGCCTCCTGGATGAGTTCTGACCAATTAGACATTGTCTTTATTTGAGAAGTGCCATTTTCTTCACCTCTTATCGTAAATCATGCGTTATCTGTGATCTCTTTACTCTCCAGCTCTAGCGAGAGTACAGAGGGTATAGTTTAGACATGATTCCTATTATAAGAATACAAAACATTTTACACAGATTTCAATCAAGCCATCTTCTGAATTAAGAACATATGATCATACTGATAGGAAACAAGACACACTTTCATTCAAACATCTAATAGTTGTAACAATTACATGAGTTATATGTGCTCTAAGCATAATAGTAACATCATATATAGGTCGTAGACATAATATAGAATTATGTAGTTGAACGATATTTGATTGTAAGTCAGTCAGGAATTGTTTTGGGATGAGTTTATGTATTTTGATATGTAAAGTCTTAGTCTCTGTGGTTTTAAGAGATTTCAACCCTGAAGTCATTCAGAGGTCCTTAAGAAGAAGGAGGTCTGTTTTAAATCCTTTGTCTTGGGATCAAACAACCTCTGCCGTTATCTTGGTGGGTCCTGAGCAGTGCCATCTCTGAACCAATCAGTCTCTTCCAAACTGTCTAACACTGACACATTCTTCCTTTAGCTGGGTTCATCTCTTTGAAGCTTGCATGGGCGTAAAGTTCTTAGCTGGGGGGGGTTTCGTTGGTTAGTGTAGACTGTTTGGAGCCTGGATCAGAAGCACCTCACTGCAGTACACGAGATCCGGGGGCGGAGTTGGATCCAGATTTAAGGGGTGGAGATGGGTAGGTTTAGGGGTGGGTTTAGGGATCAGGGGATCCAACTCCTCCCCTTGGATTTCGTGTTCTGCAGTGAGGACCATCCCGCCTGGATTTTATGGTTCTGCATTGGTGATTTGGGG
>JAPMNU011484707.1:0-10727 GCA_029874995.1 Alburnus alburnus | reverse complement strand
ATTTTTATAATATAAATTCTATTCTCTCTGGATATTGATTACTCCATAGACACTGAAAGCTATTTAAGGACGTCTTTTATTGCTCATCCTCCAACTCCTAATGATCCCAAACTCACGTATAATGATCCTGGGTGTCCTTCAGACCAGCAAGGGCGGCCAGAACCTTTTCACACACACGCGCACACACACACACACACACACACACACACACACACACACAATCACGACGGCCTTTACTGCAGTGTTGGCTTACTCTCAGACTTTTAAGAGCAGGAGCTAAATTACCCACAATGCATTGAAACTGCAGACAGAAAGCATCATATCCTTGCAAACTGGAGTTGTAATTGAATATGAAATGAAATGAGCTTTTTATAAAGTTCCAGTATTATGCACAGGAAACAATAAAATATTAATATTCTTATTGCCGGCAAGAAGGATACAATCATTCTGGAACAACTTCATTGACTTTCAAATATCCTCTCATTGTTTGCATTTTATGGCTCAAGCAAGCATGTCTGGCCACATAATAAACGCTATAGGTTGAGGCATGAATTAGTCAGAAACATTCAGGCAGCTCTGCATCAGCGTTGTTAAACAGCGCGGCCCTCTCCCGCGGGAAATACAGACGCATAAACAGCCCCTCGAACCAGAAAACTTCAGCGAAATGGAGGACTGTAATCCCATAAACAGTGTTTACGCCCCTGCTGGAGAGACTCGATTAGTGCTGGCCATGCAGGAATCAAGCTGGGACAGAAGAAGTTAATTGGGATCAATCAGCTGGGAACTCGGCCGGTTCCTCAGGGCCGGGAGCCTTAGGCAAGCAGGATCTGACGGCGATTGCTTGAAAGATTTGTTAACCACCGACCGGGTTGTTGGGGAAGCGGTTCAGCGGGTCTAACTCAACACAAACTGGGAAGGCGAGGGACAATTCAATGTCACCCCTGTTACTAGAGATGTGCAAACACTCAAAGAGAGCGACAGAGGGTCGGGCACCGCTTCCAGAAAACTCTATGCAGGAGAACTGCTAAATTTAACAGAACATTTTAATTTACAAAATTTTTAACTCATTTATTTTGTTCTGTGTAACATAAAAGACGAACGTTGATTTGTAAAATTGCGTGTGCTTATTTTGTCCATATTAGATTGAAAGATTTGAAAAAGCCCATATAATTACCCACCCATACACTCTCCCCTCGAAGAAATCAGGACAGAAGTGGATGAAAGTGGACAAAAGAGACGGATTAAACGGGAATGTGTCTCCCTCGTCTACTTGTTATCCGATCTTAATACCAGGTGTAAACAGGGACTTTGATGTCAATGACATTTGATCAAACTAATGATAAAACCTGACATGATGCATAAAAATTCCAACTTTCTCCCTATTCACTTTCATTCTATGGAGACAGGCCAGGATCTTTTTCAATGGGACAAGGAAAAGTCATTCAGGTTGGGAATAACATGAGGGTGTGTAAATGATGACTGAATGTTAACTCCTAGGTGAACTATCCCTTTGATAATAAACAGTTTTAAATGAAAAAACTTGATTATGATACTTGAATTCTAGGCTAAGAAAAAACTCTTGGATTTACTGTCAGACGCACAGCGACAGTCGACCACAAACCATCAGCTTAATAACACAATAAATTAAATGGACTCATAAAATGGACTCAAACACTTTGTGCAACCTCACTTCTTAATGAAATCAATATACTGGACGTGGGCCCATGTCTTAATGCAAGGAAAACTAGATTGCATTGACTTTGTAATTAAATAAGAGCCATGCGGAGGAACTGCACAGTTATTTACCATTCCATTTACTCATTGAGGTTCAGTGAAGAGCTTGTGTGTGTATGCAGAGATTGATTTCGAATCATATGAACTGACCTTCAAGTGCTGCCTGAGACTATTCATGTGACTGAAAGGTTCTCAGCATTCATTTTTAATCATATCTCATTGCATTTTTAATTTAATGAAGATGTGCTCTTGCAATAATGCCATTAATTATTTAAAACTTAGTGATTGGAATACAGGTATAAGTGCATTTGCAGCGAACTGTGTGAAGGTGTTTTAGGTTTGAGACTCACGTCCGGATATTCTTTAACAGGCACATAGAGTTTCTCTTGGAGCTGAACGATGGGGCCGACGGCGTCCGGGAGCTCTGAGCTTCTCTTCTCCGTGCTGCCGTTTAATGTGTCATTGTACATGTCCTTTCGTACCCTGCTGATCTCTGAAATAAAGAGAAAGCACATGCACTATGAGTTAACTACATCAATCAGGGAACAGGATTAGAGATATAGTGACAAGCTACATGATACATTTCCATTACCCATGGATTATATGCGCTTTAATACGGCAGTAGAGGAGTGCAAATGCTCCTTAAACACTGCGCTTAAACCTAATGAACCAATGGATATGGTAGAGCATCTAAAACTGCATAGAGCATGTACCTATATTAACATCTTTAGTGCCCTGGCAACATGGTTATCAAACAATTTAGGGTTGCACAGTTAGATAATTGAAAAAGAAAACTGTGATTATTAATCTGCAAAGGGCTTCATTAAACATACTCAGTGTGGGCTTCATGATTCAGTGTTTTCAGCAGTCTCGGAGCAGTGTGTTTATGTGAATGCAAATCACTCCAGGTTCACATTAATTTCACGTTCCTAATATTTTTGGCTACTACATAAATCTAATAATGAAACACTGCACAGAAAAAGAGGTGACAGCAATTCACAGTTTTTCTGTCAAAATATAGAGTTTTAACTAAAACATTTAAGAAAACATAACACTGTTATAACAAATATATTGCACTTTGAAATACAATTTTCATTTACACTACCGTTCAAAAGTTTAAGATCGGTGAGTTTTGAAAGAAGTCTCTTCTGCTCACCAAGGCTGCATTAATTTGATCAAAAATACAGTAAAAACTGTAATATTGTGAAATATAATTACAATTTTAAAAAGCTGTTATCTATTTTAATATATTTTAAAATGTAATTTAACCCTGTGATGGCAAAGCTGAATTTTTAGGTTTTGATAAATATTTTATGGAGGACTGACATGCTAGTTTGTAGTTGTCACATAACACGTTAAACACGACACGAGAGCTTACGAGATTTTATGCCTTTTTGACCTTTTAATCTTCATATTTCAAGGGTTAGTTCACCCAAAAATGAAAATGATCCCATAATTTACTCAAGTTCAAGGCATCCTAGGTATATATGACTTTCTTCTTTCAGCCAAACACAATCAGAGTTATATCAAAAAAATATCTTCGCTCTTCCAAGCTTTATAATGGGAGTGAATGACACCGGAGATTTTGAAGCCCAAAAAAGCACATCCATCATAAAAGTAATTCATACGGTTCCTGGGGGTTAATAAAGGCCTGCTGAAGTGAAACGTTTCTGTAAGAAAAATATCCATATTTATAACTTTATAAGCTATAATCACCTAGGATGGTTTGAGGTTGAGTAAATTATGGGATCATTTTCATTTTTGGGTGAACTAAACCTTTAAGCAATAGCAATATAACAATCACAACAGTTGTCAATTTATTCATAATATTTGACCAGATTTTAGTGTAAGATCAGACACCCACATGAGCACCACAGTATAAAGTTCAGACTCACTACAGACTGACATCAGTCTGGCCAAACGTCTCTGCTCAGGATCGACAGTTAGTACAATTGAACAAGACAAGCGAAGACCACCTCAGCAAGAACAGAGAAAAAGAGAATGACAAGATGTGGGCTAAGAGAGCTTCTCTGTCTTTGAACAGCAGTAAAACCACAAAAGATCTTTCTAAGAGGATATGACTAGCTTCTGAATTTCCTCAGGAGACATGTGTATCCATTTTGCCTGGAGGCCCTGATGAGAGCTTTCTCACTACAGCAACCGGCTTTGCTCTTTTTCCCAAAGTGCCATTGAATTATTCCCAAAGTTCAATCATTTAAGAAAAGTAAACGGCTCCTTCTGCTATTGTTGATAAATCATAAATCATATTACGTCCTTTCTCGACTGCATGTTGTGAAGCAGGTTCTGGTGACAGGTGACATGTCAGACCAGACGTCAACCGGCTGCATGAATCTGCACATTAAACTTCAACAAGAGAAACTATTTTAACAGCAAAAATACACACTGAACTCCTGCCTGAGGTTTACTGCAGGAAAACGAGGGAAGATGGAGAACGGGTAATCACTGTTATTACATGTGATCCTTCCGCCACTTAATAAAGTGAGTAATAACTGTCCTCTTCTGAAACCGTTCTCTATTATTCTTGAGGGGGAAAAAACAGGAGAGAGAGGCAGTGAGAGAGAGAGAGAGAGAGAGAGAGAGAGGGCTCTAAATGGTGGGAAAGACAATTAAGACCTCCAAGTCAGTTAATATTTCATATAAGACATTAAATATCCCAGTCTCAAGCTGCTGCCACTGTTGTGTAATTCTATTACTGGATAAAGAATTCCCTGGCGCAATTCTCAAAGGCAAATTGAAGAGGTCGGTTTGAGGGAGAGATGTAATTACAATGGAGATCGCGCACTTCCATAGACTCGCACACACACGGCAAGAAGACACACAGAACGCACACTATTGTGTCCTTTCTCCAATACATATGTTGTGAATTTGACTCCTCTTGTGAGGTCATGGAGAATTTGTCTTGAAATTGTAATTGCATCTAATTTGAGCAATTAGAAAAACACTCACGTGACACGGCAGATGTGATTTGGTCCTCATTAAGAAAACGTGCAGTTTAAAGACCCCACAATGCTTTCTGTCATTTGTCGACATCTTTTTTCATACTATAATCTTAAAGTTTTCTTTGCTGGTGGGCAACATTAGTCATGAATATTTGCAACGTGTTTTCTTGAAGCAGAAAAATATGGAGCTCACACTCGAGAAGGAAATAAAAAAACACCTCTGTTTTATTCAGAAGCCCAAACTGAGCAACAGAATGCAATTTGGTGCAGACGCTGACATTTATGGCGAAAAAGCGAGATGAAATTTTGATAGCTAATGTCAATCAATGAGATCTTTATAACAGTCCAGCTGACAACATAAAATGCATATAAATACCAGTGTCACTCTTTATCTCCCAATAACATGTCTAAGATGATATTTAAATGCTTAGATTTATTATCAAAGCTATGTAGCTCTGAAACATATAATGCAATACAATACATTGATTATTGAGATATGAATATGAAATAGATATTCTGATGGATCATATTTGATACTCATATTTTAACATAATTCTTCTAAAAAAATCGAAAAAAGATGTATAACCAAATAAACCTAAGTTGCTTCATTCCATCATATCTTTCTTGGCGCTAAAGTGGCCAATCTTCTGCGATTTGGCTCTCATTATTTTTCCTAACACAATCCACATTGAAAGGTGCTGCATATGGAAGATTGGTGCACTAACAGTGGCTCAGGCAGGTCAAAAACACATGAGGAGAAGCGTGGGATAATACAATATCAGCAATCAGACATTCGCATTCGGACGAGATTAGATTTCTCCATTGAGGACCATTGAGTTTGCCGAAAATCAGTAGGAACTTGCTCTGGGATTTTTACAGATGTTGTGCGAGAAAAACACAGACTTGGCAGATTCGGACGGGATTAAAATCGCAAAGTACGTCTATGAAACAGGGATTTCTCTAACGTTCACCTAGTCCCATCCAAATAGGGCTTTACTTGCTAAAAAAATGTAAACTATCCATCAGGTGGCATAAGGAATGTACTAGATTTTGTGCAACAAGTTTTTCAGCAAAGTTTTGATAATAATGGCAATTTAGAGGTCTTAGGAATTTGCGTATCAAACATGATACTGCATGCTTTATAACTCTTTATATTAAAGAGCTATTATAAGACTTCAAAGCTAATATACGTGGCCTGAAAGCCACAAACTTTAATTCTGATTTAATAGGGTATAAGCAATCTAAAAGATATTCAGGCAGCTTCCCATAATAATAGCCTGTGGGCTGAGGTTGCCTTGGACAGACACTTCAGCTAAACGTCTGTTTAATGGTGGTCTGCGCTCATCTCAATAAATCGCAGCTTAAAAGAGCCCTGTCGATGGCCATAAGCGAGGTACAGTCTCCGGGCTTTATAGCAATGTTGTTATCAAAAGTGATTTAAGCTTTTCACATTGACATCGAAGGCCACCGCCAAGAAAGACAGTGGCATTGAAAGCTTCCTCTGAGGCTGAGTACACAAGAATGATGGCATGTGTTTTCATAAGTCAGTGAAAAGGGAAAAGTTATTGGAGAATGAGTGCTGCGTCTAGAACGGATACTTTCCATTAACTTAAGAGAGACGGTAATTACTGTGAATGAAAACTTGTGCTCATAAAACATGGTGAGAAAAGGTAATAAAGTGTTGCTGTCATATGTTGTTGTAGGTAATGAGATGATTAATAAGTTATACATTAATTGAGCACTATTTGTATTGATTATGAAACTTTTTATAGTTTCTTTGTACTAATTTGTTGATCAGAGTTGTTTAGATTGTAATAGTAGTTAGAATGTTAATATTAATAAATTTAAGGCCAGATTTTCTAAAACCTTGCTCCAGCGCAAACCCTCTTTGCCATTAAAAAAACGACAGTCAGGATTTACAAAAGACACACAGTGAAGAATTAGCGCTGAAAAGGCGTGGACAGGGATATTGCATATGCATTTTGTAGGAGTTTCCAAAATCAAAAACAAAATTTATGGGAGGAGAGTATTTACATTAATCATGTAAGGTGCTGTACTAAGGTTTGCACAAGTCAGTTTTCTGGTATTTGCGCCATTATTTAACGCCATTATTAAAAAAACAAACATGTTTTGAACCAGACGCTAATTTTGCCCTGCTCTTGGTAGATTCTGTTGGTCATTATGGAAATGATGGTCATTATAGTTTTTATATCATCAGCAAGATTGTATTTTTAACTGCAATATAGTCTCGTCTTTTTTCATCAATGATATTCCATGCATATAGTCACAGTTATCGTTTAATGATGATGGTGTCGTCTTGTCATCGTCTCGTCGTGAAAAAAGGTTGTCTTTCGTTAACAAAATGAACACTAATTAAAAAAATTAATTGCTCCCAGCATAATCAACAATGCTGTCTACACTAGAAGTGAGAAGTGAGAAGACTATAGTTTTCTGCTTGCTGTCAGACTTTTTGCAGAATCAAAGCAGAATCTCAACCAGCTGACTCATTTCTGTCGTAGTATGTAGTGTCCTCCCACCCAGCCCAATTGTAACGCATTATTCCCAACCCTGGAGTGTGTCATGAATCAAATAAAACACACACACACACACACACTATATTGTATGTGGAGGCAAGGCTCTGATTGGGATTTCAATGACAAAATGGCCTTGGCATCAAGTATCCTGTAATGATAATGATAAACACCAGCCAGCCCATAGAGATACCCACATTAGCATCGCAAATATGCCCGAGGCTGTTAAGTCCCTGCCACTCAGTCTGAATATACCAGTTGAGATGCAGAGGATTAGCCTCTTCCTCTCTAGAGCAGAAAACACACATCCCAACAACTGTGAATCAAGCTCCATTCTCCTCCAGCTTTTACAGGCCGAGTTACTCCGAGCCGTCAGTTGTCATACCGCTAACAGCTGTAAAAACCCTGGAAATACACATAGGAAAAATGTTTTGTTACAGACCAGTCAAACTCATTTACCAAACACGCTCAAAGCCCAGGCGATGCCCGCAAGAGCACGCTGAGTGATTTAATTATCCTGTCTGATCATGTTGGACCATGAGGAGACGTTTATAGATGCTCCCGTCCAAATTCGGAGCGTTTGAAGGCATAAGCAGAGGAGAATGCATGATGTGCTCAGGGTTGTTTTCTTCGCTGGCTGATTAGGGAGGGCTGTCCAGTGGTCAGATCAGGCCCCAGACCCGAGGATGATTAAACTGTCAGTGGTGATTTATGGACAGCGTTATTACAGCGTTTTTAAAGTGTTTTTTAGTGATTTGTCAGCTTTCTCGCCCTCAGAATTCAATCATTTTCCTGCGCCGGCCTCCGGGGCTGGACTTCCCGCACTACTGAACACGCAACAGCCACCTGCGCACATACTGATACACATTCTGGCACACATTACGCGCACAGCCTGACACACATGTGGTGGCTCATGATGTGACAGATCCCCTCATGCCTCCAACACAGATGTGGAAGTACGCACATAACTTAATTACAGAAAATAGCTGAAAAGATCAGCTCAAACGAGCATTGATTTGCAAGCTGCTTTAGGCTAATTTATGCTAGTTAGTGTCGATCCTGGTCTAGGCATGTTGATGACCTGCAAACTTAGATCGCTTTTCAGCAATCTACACTGCCGTGGCTGAATACACAGTCTGATGGCATGAAGTCATATTTTACCTGAGATTGCAGTCTGAATTAAATAATTATGAAATCCAAAATAACCTTGTTAACAGGCAATAACATTAAACGAAACCAATACAGTCTGATTCACAAACAAATGATTCTTTTTAATTAAATTCCTTCACTGATTGAACTTACTGACACTAACCAATTTTACTATATTACATGATGAATATAGAATATTTAAGAAATGAATACTTTTATTTACCAAGGAGGGAATAAACATGATAAAAAATACAAAGACAAAAGATTTGTTTAAAATAAATGGCGTTCTTTTGAACTTTCTATTCATTCTGAATGAATCCTGAAAACATGCATCACAGTTTCCACAAAAACATAAAGCAGCACAGCTGTGTTTTAACATTGATAATAATCAGAAATGTTTCTTGAGCAGCAAATCATCATATTAGAATGATTTCTGAAGGATCATGTGACACTGAAGACTGGAGTAATGATGCTGAAAWTTCAGCTTTAATCACTGGAATAGATTACAGTTTGCAATATATTACTAATAATTAATTCATATAAATAATTAGGAGGAAAATGTTGCATTCAAAACAAATCCAAAACATATGTTGGTGACAAACCATGTGAGGGCTTTCAGCAGGCCTGCGAAATGTTCTTGCTTTTCTACAGAAAAGCAAGGTAGGAAAAGACACTCAATACAGACGATCCATCCGCTCTGTCAGTACAACACAATCTGCCTTCCAGATCTCCCACAATTACATTCGTCTTTCAGCGGCATTGCTAACTATTAGCCCAGCCCGAGAGCGAATGACCCTCAACAGCCGCTCAAGTCTATCTCGGCAGACATCTCTAATCGTAATCACAGCTCCGCTCAATCAGAGGATTTCACACCGCGAGCTTCCTCTGGCCTCGTCAACATCACCAGTGACAGATCGCAGACACCCGGGCTTTCTTAAAATTAATCAAACAGCTGGGAAATTACAGGGTCCGACCAGATGACAGTCTGAGCTCAAACGATAGCCGCACGGTGACATCACAAAGCGCTATAGGTGGCGGCGCCTGTGGCAAGGCCTTCATCTGAACAGATGGATACGCTACGACATCACAGACTCTCGCTGCATGTGGTGAATGGACAGAGAGATCCATACAAACATGCTCGAATGAAAAGAAAAGGCATTTTTTCTAGACAGTAATGAGATTAAATTGAGATAAAAAAGTGCATTTTGTGAATTTTATGCACCATTATTGCCAATTTCATCCAAATCACACACATCACCTTTAAAGTTCCCTTGTAGTCAATGATGTTATCCCTTAAAACTCATCTTTGATCACCAAAATTACATATTTTAACGCTTTCGCCTTACAATAGCTTGGATGTAACTCTACACCCTTGCCTCATTAAGTATACGCAGTTCTATGAATATGTAAATGAGCCCCGCCTCCACTCACTCACTCACAGCAGCTCAGAGCTCACTCGTTGATCTGATTGGTTACAGGGTAGTTTGTGACGTCAGAAACACCAGCCATTTCAAACTGTCTTTGGTTCACTGCAGTTTTAAGGAGAAAATACTCAGCAATGGTTTGTCTTTAAAAGTCCATTAAAAAGACCACATAGACATATAAACAACATTAAAAGCTGGATTTTCACCACAAGGGGACTTTAAATGAATCTTAAATGAGAACTCCATTAAGTCTACTGAGCAACGAATGACACAAATACAAAGGGAAATGAGTGATCCTTCATTGTGGTGAAGACGCACACTCAGCAGTAAGAGTAATTGGCTATTCTTGAAGGTGGGCTTAGAGGTGGCTCTAGGTATCATGTAACAACAATGAATAAAGAGAGCAGAGAGACAGCACAGAGATAGTGATATTACCGAGAGGACACTGAGAATAGAAACTACACCTGACCCAGTCACAGACATGAGCAAAGCAGGCTTTTACTGACACACTTTCCAGAGCATAAAGACAGAGCGACGAGAACCTCCTGAAAGACAGAGAGAGCCGGGGTAGATGACATCCTTCTGTGTTTGTAATTACGCGGCTCTGTCAGAGGCGAATGCATCACGAGCGAAGGTGGCAGCGAGGAGGGAGAAAGAGGGCGCGCTCTCAAACTGAGATGCCATCTGGGCCTGCGCTCTCCTCGGAATGATAATACTGCCCGGCTTCCGCATGCACGCACACACACATATACACACCAGTGCTTGGATGAAACGAGAACACATGCCCGCTGGTGTGGATGAGACGCAAACAGCAAGAACAGTTCCGGATTCCTCCAGAGAATGAGACAGCTGAGCTGGATGGCCAAGATAAGACGTGAGAGACATACTTGCAAACTGAAAGAGGATGAATGCAACACATTTGGAGGCTG
>JAPMNU011484702.1:0-10284 GCA_029874995.1 Alburnus alburnus | reverse complement strand
GGGGGTTGGGGGGTTAGTGCGTGTGCACATGAAGGGGGGTGTGGGGAGTGGAGGAGAGAGAAGAATGAAGAGGGAAGTTAGCAAGAGGAGAGATGTCCTAGACAACGACTAACATTAAAATTTTATATTCTTGAGAAGTTTGATATGGCCGACACACGACCAAAGAGACGACGGTCCAATGAACACATAACAAAGAATAGTGAAAAGCAAAAGGAACGCGCAAAGTCACGAATTTACATCGGAAAAGCGTTCAAAAGGTGGCGAGAACTCCGCCGGCAGAAGGGCTTCCAATCCGACATTCAGGTGGCTCTGTTTTTGCTGGACAGGTGGGTAAATCCTGTTTGTTTTTTTTAAATGGTTCATGACTGTTTCAGGAAGCACGGAAGGGAGGGGGAGGAGACGGGATGAGGAGGAGGGAGGGTCGAGCTAGCCTCCGTTTTGTTTGACGATACTTTGAACGTCAACAAGAAGTGACATCGCCAAACATCGCTTAGAGCACCTTTAAGCAGTGTGCGAATTATTCAATGACTTTTGCACAACCCGTGGGCAAACCATCTTAAGACATTTTAAACATAACAACACTAACTTTTTTAACATATTTGTTATGTAAATCTATAATAAAGTAACAAATAATGACATACTTTAATTTTACCTAAGTACCATCCTATATTAAGCGTTCAAGCAGCTGATACTATATGGTTACCCCCTTAGGCAAACATGACTACTTTTCTCTCTAACATCCCTCCCATTTAACCCAGTCTAAGATTATCTGCTATATTCTAAGCTAGTTTCAGCTGGTCTTCCAACCTAGCCATGCTAGTCTTCAGCTGATCCGAATCTTTTGTTATGACTTCATTTAAGCAGGTTCAAGATGTCTTAATTAGGTGGGTCAGACACCTCCATTATTCAATATACCCTGCATTTAAGATCATTAGTGTCTATATCATAACATGTAACAGTGGGTTTAGTAGTACCCTTACGGTTTTCTGTAAGACAAACTCAAAAAACACAAAAAATATATGCGATATATCTACTGATGGCCCGTTAAACCCACTGACTGTGACTTGTTTGGTATAAAATGATGCAGTTTTTCTCTACACAGGTTGGCGCAGTGTGCTTAGGATCGTTTGGAGATACAGGCCTGGAACTTTGAGACAGGGTTAACAAATGCATAAGCACTTATCGCCTTAAATGGTTCAAATCTACACACAGCAGACAATTGCAGATGAAACACACACACACAAGGACCAGGCACTAGAAATAAAACAGCTCACTCAATTCAGTTCGCTTATGTCAGACGTCAAGATTCTCAACATGACAAATGATTTAAATATTATATGCCTGTGTTTCTGTCCGAATCCAAATTCTATGCAAAAACACAGTGCTAAACAATAGCCATATATAAATATACCAGCTCTGAGCCACCAATAATAGGTTTGGATGATACTGATTTTCTATGACTGATATCATTACGTTTTTTTCTCTAACCAATACGATTATTAGTAGACCCAGTTTTTTGTTGTTCTACAAATATTAGTAACTAATGATGAATATGCATGAATAGTATATGAAGGAAAATTAGCAATGTCACACTAATAAAAAAAGGTGTTCTTATTGTTGTAGTCCGTTAATTATTTAGAAAATGCCTTCAAAAGACATAAAACTATTTCCTATATATATTCTGTTTTTTATGTTTGAAATGCAATAAAGAAAACTTGGTCACACACACAAAAAAAAATTAAATAAAGCAATAATTCAAAGTATCTATTCTGTATCTAAACATGAAAATGCTCTATAAATCATGAAGAAACTATATTTTTCCATTTCTGGTTCTTTGCAAATGATGTAGCATCAGAACAGCTTTAAACTTTTAAACAGCTTTGTTGCTGTCATGACAAGAGCATACGTTTCATTCATATTTTTATAAATCAATAATTTCATGTTTCCATATTTATAATTTCATATTAAAAACGTTCATATCAATAATAACCCCGTGTAAATTAATTTACGCAGCATTAGACTGTCTATGTCGTTTTGTGGTATAAATGCAGCTTCAGATGCAGCTTTTGCAGTGTAAAGATGGCATACATGGCGATGCATTTGTGAGGAACTGCTTGTTTACCTAAATGCTGGTGTACTGAAGACGTTATGCTGGCATGAACAACAACACAGCCACAGAAATTCAAAAAATATCAACGGCTACATGAAGATTCCAAGGCAGTATTATTTTGACCGTTGGTCTCAAGGGAAACGCATTTTCAAAATCCTAACGGAAAAATCAATTCTGAAGTCTTTGAATGGTTTCCTCAAGGTCAAATAGATACATTGTAACAAAGAAAATGCGGCGGGAATTAGAGCAAATGAACGCCTTTACGAACACAACCTCAGTGCTGCTGCGGGGATAATAATTGGCTCCAACATCTGGTGTTGGTTGTGTTGGTATGGTGGTGGAGGTAGCGGTGGGTTTTTGGGTGGGAGGAGGAGGAGAGGGGGCCGTTAAAGTATCCTCCGCAACAACCATATTGTCGAACAAAATAAGTCATTTAAAATGTCAATCATACCTTCGGATAACTCCAGCTCCAGCTCAGCCAACCTGGCCCGCACTTCCAATGGAAGGGGCAGCGCATCGCGGTCCGCCATTGTCCGTTTAAGGGGGTAAAAATCACTCTCGTCCTATTTCTTCGACTCTTTCAGCGCTGCTGGGGTTTCTCCGCGTCGCAGCGGTGCATAAGGAGGGCTGGGGGAGACGCGGGTCCAAAAACAAACTGTTCTGTGAACGATAGTGCTCGGAGATTTGCTGTCCCTCTCAACGAAGCCCCGCCATATCTGAAGGGCTCCGCCGTTAGAGTCAGCAGTGTAAGATGTGGACTGTCAGTGCGGTGAAGCTCGCGGAGCGGTGTGTGTGTGCGTCTCTCCCTCTCTTTCTCTCTGTCACTCTCTCATGACGCAAGGCGAGAGTGATTTTAACAGCCGCAAGGGGGCGACAGAACACCTCTGTTTATGTTACCATAAATAATTATTTCATACTTAGAATACCTGTTCAGGTCACATTTATATAATATATACATTTATATTATTATTATAAACAAACAAACAGACACGAAATGACGAAATAAAATATGTTAAATATTAAAAGTGCCGGTAAAGACGTTTATAATGTTACAAAAGATTTATAAATCTTTTTTTAACTTTCTTTTAATCAAAGAATACTGAACAAAAAGTATTAAGCAGAACAACAGTTTTCGACATTGATAATAATAAGAAATGTTTCTTTGAGCAGCAAATCAGCATATTAGAATGATGGATCATGTGACTCTGAAGACTGGAGTAATGATGCTGAAAATTCAGCTTTGCATCACAGGGATAAATTAAATGTTTAAATACAAAAAGGCTTGTAATTTGTAATATTTCACAATATTGCTGTTTTTACTGTGTTTTTTTAATTCAAGAAATGTAGCCTTGGTGAGCATACTTACATGACAAACCCCAGACTTTCCAACGGTATGTAGGCTATATACTATCACATTGAAAAAAAAATTATAATTTATCTACATCATGGAATAAAGTTAAGAAACGTTATGATATGAAATGAAGAACAAATATTTGAGAAATCTGCACTATATAGGCTATAGGTTACCAATCAAATAAATTTGACATTGGTTATATGTTCTTGCTTAATACAATCTTGGAGTTAAAGCAGCTTGAGTGAAAAGAAACTCATGGACATTTTCAGTGTAACATTTCACACACACAAATATAGATATTGAAGCATTGCAACTATTGTTAGACTTTTTGACTGATAATTCTGTTGGTTGCATTAATACTTCATATGGTATTGTAACTGTACACGGAAATAAAAGACCAGGAGAGTGCTTTGTGTGGTGGAAAGCTTAACGCTTATACTATGCCACCTTGTGGTCATAATTGTGAGCAAACATTGAGAATGAAAAATTACTTAAAAGGATAATTCACCCAAAAATGCTGCACAAAATGCTGTCATCACCAAACAGTTGATGGACCCCATTGACTTCCATAGTATGAAAGAAAAAAATACTATAGAAGTCAATGATGCCCATCAACTGGCATTCTTCAAAATATCTTCTTTTGTGTTCAGCAGAAGAAATAAATTCATGCAGGTTTGGAAAAACTTCAGAAAAAAACTACAGAAATTTCATTTTTGGGTGAACTATCCCTTAAGTAAAACAAAACAGGACTACTTGATAGACACGATTTCTCATTAACATTTATTTATTATTTTTTTTTCCCATACAGTTTCTCATAACCAATTTTAGGGTACCTTTTTAACATTTTCCAATTATTTACATCTGTACAGAGAAAGCACACATACAAGTATATGTGTATGTATACATGTACTACAGTTTAGACTACAAGCATTTACACAGAGGAGAACAAAACAAAAATCCCATCTCAATCCCAAAAGTATTGTGCTACACAAATGTAGTGAGGAAGGCTTCAGACACCTCTACCACATCATCCTTTTTTCTACACTTAGGGAATTGAAAAAGAAAATAAAACAAACAAAAAAAATAAATCCTCCATACTGTCATCTAAAAAGTTAAGGCAGAGACATTTTTTTTTTCAAGTTTAAATAAAATTCAAGTTTTCAAACACTGTTAATTTATATGTGATGTTTCTTTTTAGTTGGTTTCTTTTTTGAACATCTGAATGGTTCATGTAATGAAACCATTACTTCAACCATGGTACGCTTCATTTATTGGTGGAAAAATGATCAGTTGCATTCAAAGAGTCAGAAAAATCAACAGAAACTTTTTTTTGATTAACCGAGAAAAAAAATACTCACAGGGAAGATACAAGAATATATAAACAACAGACGCCATGACAAACATCTCAAAGCATTCTGCACGTGCTCCACGTTGCAGGAAGACATCAAAACAAAATCAACTGTCTGTCTCAAGACGGTTTCAAACTCGAATGAGAACCAATGAACTGAACGATGAACAGCATGAACGAGAGTGACACTGAAACGCAAAGTCTGCATAAAGGAGAACCTCCACAAAACAACGCTGGTCCATGTGTGCTGAAGGCTCAGATCTTTTTGCTCTTGATGTATACGTCACTATATAAATGTACACGATCCCACTCATATAGTCGTGGTGATATGAAAGCGAATCGGTGAGGGTCAAACGACAGACGTTGGTGCGTTGGTGACTTTCCCTCCGTTAATATAGATAAAAGCACCAAAGAAACCATGTGACGAACCATAGCACCACACCAGGATAACAAACGAAGCTAAGAAGCAAATCATAGATCCATCTATCATTTAAATCACAGCAGACTAGGCACATGAACACTTCACCCTCGCAACCTGAGGACTTTGCAGTGTGAAGATCTTCCAGAATCGAATGAAGAGGCATCAGAGTGGATTCTTCCCGAACAATTGGCGAATAGGAAAATAAGGAAAAGAAATTATTCAGCAAACCAATGTGTGCCATTAAAAGGTTAAAAAGAAAAGAAAAAAGTAAAAGAAAGCATGCACACGAGAACAGGTATACATACACCTGCTACAATATCACATCAGTACAATTTGATAGAGGATTAGCAAGTAAAAAAATAATTCAGAGCTCCAAAATAAACGTCACTCCAGTGCTGGAACATCCAAACATAAAAACAGAACACAAAACAGATTTACACAAAAGTCTCACTCATGCAGTTGTAATGGCTGGCACGGCCGAGATTCGCCTAAGGGATCGAACCGGTACCAAGACACTCAAGGTTAGCAAAATTATATACATATCAGTTTAAAAAAAATAAAGAAAAAACAAAAAAAAAATAAGTGTTTCAGGATCAGCACTATTCAAAATCAGTATTTCCTCCCAACAGCACTATTTGAAGTTTTAACCCCAAAATAAAGTTGAGCTCTGACAAAACATTTTTAAATAGTTAATCTCCAACTGGTGCTGGTTCATTAATCCCATTTTCCTTGGAAAACAACTAAAGATCTTGTAATTGAAAAACAAAAACGACAGAAAGGACAACAAAAATATTCAGAGAACCCTTATGCACAAGTGCTTTTGTCTGTAGGCCCTGATTCCAGTGACAAGCTGTCTGTGTGTGCACTCACAGAGACCGTGAGATAAGAGGGACTTTTTTTTTTTTCTTCTTCTTTCTGAGCAGCCCTGACAAAGTTTTTGTTCCCTTTCGGTCCTGGAAGCAAAGCGGAGGCTCTCAGGATTGGTGGAAGGAAGCTGTCGTGTCGCCGCTCGCTCGTTCCGCAGCGCTCTGATGAGATTTCACTGTCTCTCTGGGACAAGCCGTCACCGTGGATTTGGCAGGTGCGGGTGCTGATTCTCTGCATCTGCGTTCTGCCGAGTCAGGAGTCTTGATGTCTTCGCCGGTGGAGCTGGGAGGCCGGGGATCCGCTGACGGCTGCTGTGTTGGTGCCTCCCTTATCCTCTGACAGATCTCTGCGTAGCTCGGCTTCCGGGGCTCCTGGTCAAACGCAATATAAGAATGAAATTAATCAATTTAGCCAAACAATCTTGCATAGTTGAAAAAATTTTGTTCTTTGTAACATCAAACCATCTGTGTACATTAAGTGCAAGCTGAACAAGATCTTTTATCAAATGATTCTTCTTATGCTCACTAAATCTGCATTTATCATCAAAATATATTAAAAACAGTATATTGTGAAAAATTATTGATTTAAATTATATTTTTATTGTAATACATTTTTAAAATGGAATTTACTCCTGTGAAGGCAAAGCTGAATTTTCAGCATCATTACTCCAGTCTTCAGTGTCACATGATCCTTCAGAAATCTTTCTAATATGCTGATTTGCTGCTCAAGAAACATTTCTTCTTATCAATGTTGAAAATAGTTGTGCGGTTTAATATTTTAGTGGAATCTGTGACACTTTTTTCCAGGATACTTTGATGAATAGAACAGAAAATTTTCATGACATGAATTTCTTTCTTGACACCAGACCCTTCTCAGTTGTAACTGAGAGTGGGTCTGAGGAAGGTTCATTCACAGCCCATTTCCAAAGGGGCGTCACCAACGGACGTCGCTCAAATGCCTCTGGGCGCAATTGGATAGACCTAAAACCAATCGGCGCGATCGTCATCGCGTAAAGCCCACCTCAATGTTTGTGATTGGTGCCTCGATTTGGAAAAATTGGAAAATGGGCTTGAATGGGCTCTTGGCCAGATGGACTTGGAGAGCAAATCTCAAATTTACAGTAGTTCGTCAGGGTTTTCCCAGGCTAGTTAAAGACTGAACTAAATCACAAAGTGCTGAAGGAACTGATGGAATAGAGCGCGACAGTTCCATATGATACATGCTTCTGTAGAAGCCAAAAAAGTCTCGCAAGTTCAATAGTGTAAAAATAGTGTAACTGCTGAATTCCTGATAAAGAACGACACTAACCACAATCAGAGAGGTTTTACTATAGAAACAGAAATCATGGTATAATGGCTTGACCACCTACTCCCATAAACCGTTTGAGCCATTGAGTTGCTCTACCTACATATATAATTAAACATACCTGAATATGTTAATATAAAAATAAAACGTTTAATATACACAAGTCGTTTTTTACTGTACTTTTGATTCAATCAATTACAAACACTTACTGTTATTGGATTGCTCAGCAGTGCGGTTTTAGCAGCTTGTGTATCTGAGCATTTCTCTGCAGGTGTCTGCGTCTCTTTAGGTTTTTCTACAGTTGTCAGGCTGTAAAAACAATAACAAAAAGGTCCATATATTAAAAAGTGCCATTTTCTACAGTTTACATTTTCCCCCTCCAGAAGCACACTTGTATTAGTCAATGTTATTTGCAGCAAATCAATTTAATTTTATGTGATTATTTTACCAACTAAAGCCATTTTGCTTCTGTACCTTTAACACTTTATATAAATGATCTGTTATGATTAGATTAGAGTTATGATTAACTACTCTAACATAACTACTCACAGTAGAAACACCACCTCTGAAAAATGGCTTTTTATTGCATGATTCAATAGGTGTTTCTCAATGAAATCTTTAAAGTGCTGCAAGCAATTTATTTTGGAATTCCACACATGAATATATCCCCACATTCTGACGGAATCCTGAGAAATTGCACCTGTCACTGTGACAGCTGTAAACTTGCTTTAGAAGAAGAAAAGCAGTAAGAAGGCCTTGCTCCTGGCTTTTAAGCCAATCAGAAATACTGTAATATGCACATATGTCTGTGAATCATTTTGAGTCTTCTGAAAGTACAGTTTTTAAGAGACCATGTGATTAAAATAAGCAAAATAACTGAACATTAGTTACCATCTGAAATCATTTGCAACATCTTTAATTGAAAACTGATGTCACATTTATTGATCAGTTATTCATAAATATCCATTGAACCCACTTTGAAAGGGCTGGAGAGGGCGAGTGTTGATGGTCCACTGGGGTCTGAGCAGCAGGAGCAGGAGCAGGAGCGGGAGCGGGAGCAGGAGCGGTAGAAGCCTGCACGGATTCTTTGGAGGTCCCTGAGATCACACGGCTGGTGACCACATCCTTATTTAGAGGCTGTGGAGAGACAAAGGGGCCTCTGTGAAACTCCTAAGGCAAGGACAGCATGAACAAACATAACAGCTGGACAGCACGAACTCTCTCTCACACACGCACGCTCTAAAGCACTCAAAACACCCAAGGACTTGTGGTTATGATTGACAGCCAGGTCTGCTGTTAACATGGCATTCCATGCTTAGTTCAAGTTAATGTTTAAAAACCCAGAGCATCTGTTAATTTCTCTAGAATTCGAATAATTAAAGCTTTGAGATTTATTATAATTTAAGCCTTTTCTTCTTGCTTATTTGAATTTCAAAATATTAAGAGAGTTTAATGCTGCAGCACAAACACAGAAGACACACATTAAGGACAGAATGAAAGTCAACCTTGTCTTTAATCGCTCCAGTAACGACATCAGACAGCCGGTTGTCAAGGCTGTTTTCAGTTTTTACTTCAGGCTTTAGATTTCCTGCAGCTCCAGGCAGAGGAGGGAAGCTGGACAGGCCCAGCTCAAAGCTAGGGGACGGGGTGCGCTCCTGAACAGGAGGGGGCGACTGTGTTGCTGCTCTCTGTTAAACACACACAAGAAGAAAAAGAGATGAAACATACAACAAACTGAGCCTGTAAACAAGAGGCATGTTGCATGAAGCCAATTTCAGTTGCTAACCAAGTTAAGTCTGAGCAAACTCTGGTTTATCGGGCTCGTGATTGGTTTTTAGCGGGGTTTATTGTCATGGTAAATTGCGCTACATGGCTAACCTGAGGTGCATTTCACAAAAGCCAGCACAACAGGATTACTGGATTTTGAATCTGTTCGAATACCCAGGCAAACTTTTTTTTTTTTACATGGATGTGATAGTTTTTTTTGCCTTTCATATCGCTCTGGGGTCTCTTTTACTGAATTTGTTTTGTTTTTTCCTCAAATTTTCATTCGAATCAATATTTCATGTCCATTTATTTGTTTACTTGGCTGTGTAATAAGTAAAATAATGTACATTCAGCCCCTCAGGGTTGACTGTATATTACACTTTCTTGAAGAATATAAAGTTTTCTATCATAACAAAAGCAAAGCTAAACACAAAACTCTTGTGTATGCAGTGGTAGCTGAAAGAAAACAAATGACATACTGGAAACTTGTTGTCATCTCTCCTTTTCCTGTATCCATAGCCGCCCCTTCTTCAAAAGAAACAAACAATCAAGACTAAGCAATACGGAATAAAATTGCCACAATATCTTATGGAAGAAGCTCTACCCCCCATCTTGGATATTGTATTACCACAATATTTCTGAAATTAATAAACAGCTGGTACAGATCGTACAGCATTACCTTCCACGGCCCGCGTTCAGAGAGTAATCAGCACCGTTTACTTCCATCCGTCCACTTCCCACCTGGTCCCGGCGTGGATAGCCTGGACCACTCGGTAGACGAGGTCGGCTACCCAAGTGATGAGCCTGTGGAGGCCGCGTCCCATTGGGGACTCTCTCCGAAGAGAAAGTAGTGAAAGCAGCAGGGTTTTCTAGCAGAGTGGTTCCACGCTCTGTTGTGAGTCGAATGTGTGTTTTGTTATGGTTCCTGTTCAGATGAAAAGATAGTTATACACATGTTATATAATACTGTTATATTATGGGCTATATACTACCGTTCAAAAGTTTGGGGTCAGTAACTTTTTTTTGTTTTGTTTTTTTTTAAAGGAGTCATAATGTTGTTTTAACTTTGGTACCCAATGCTCTATTATAGTCTTTCAGGCACTTCTAAAAAA
>JAPMNU011484693.1:5268-31150 GCA_029874995.1 Alburnus alburnus | reverse complement strand
AAGTTATAACTAGTATCCGATTCCTGACCTTACGTATTCAAATCCAGATTTGGAATCGATTTTTGATTCCCAACCCAACATTTAAGCAACAAAAAGCTCCTATAAATACACCAGAATGCAAAGCTTTTCAGTGAGAAACAAAACGGCTAGAAGTTAGCATTCAGGAGCAATCAGAGCTCTGTTGCTCTCCAGACAAACGTCCTGCAGGATGAGGTACTCACCCGCTGTAGGGTCACAGTGTACTGCTCCCACACCGTCTCCTCCATGACTGGGTTCTGAAACAGAATGAACAGGCTTACATGTAGGACAGTGATGGACAGAGTCAAGTTACAGCAGATATCAGGGATATACTGAGCAAAATCTGCAGAGTGGTGCTGCCACAGTGAAAACCTATATGAGCACTTCTCTTCCAACGCAACTACATGAGGTAATCTGAAGACTCAATGAACTGAGGGTCTGAACTCAACAGAAATTGAGAGATCTGCAAGAAAAAAAAAAAAGACTATCATTGGGCTACATGCAGACTGCTGGGAAATAAAGTATTAACAAATGTATGGCATGACCCCTTTAAAATAATAAGCCTACATTATATGGCCTTCAGCTTCAGTCTGAGAGCTACGTGACGTCCTCGCCGTGTTACCTCTTCATCCAGCCGTGCGCACAATGGGTGATTATGATTGTTGCTCTGTAATCTCCTCAGCAAAATATGATTCCCAGTATTGCCCTAAATAACTCTCAACTCACAATCCACATCTGATGCCTTTTAGCATTTAATGTATAAATGATTTCAACTTCTTGTTTTTTCATGCTATAATCTAAAACGACATTATTGCACAAGTTAAATCAAACTACAAACTAAACACTTCGAAGCCAATGACGCACATAAAATAAAAATTGCATCTGTACGTCAGTGAATTAATGGAAGTGTGGGGACATGTTTGTTTGCATTTCAGTATGTGATATAACTAGAAATAATAGTGACACATGGATAACAGAGTGGAGTGTGTGAGCTGTGTGCAGAGAAGAAAATTACTAACAATCATAAACAAACTCCAGCAATGGAACAACACTTGTTTTAGGACACATGAACAAAATGAAAAATCCTGCTCAGAAATGAAAGAATATTTCAAAGAATATGATACATTTTGCTGTGAAATATTTCACAAAGTGGTAGGGACAAAATCAGCCATGGCAAAAAGTTCCCTGTCCACACTGTATACTATCAATATGAACGAAGCAATATCACACTGAATAAGCGAAAGCACCTTAAAAAGCATTTTTGTTAATAAACAGTTGCTCTATCATCAAAGTAAACCACTGATTCTTATAGTTATCTGAATAGGAAACACCTGTTACATTTACACATCTACCCAGAAAACAAACTATAACACCATCTATTTTCCATACCACCATAAATTACACTGTGATAAACTTTGAACCCATTCCTATACCTTGGTTATCAACCTAAAGCAAGTTCTACATCAAATTATAAAATGCATTAGTGCGTGTAATATAATTACCATAATAATAACAAACATTTGACAATTTTCAGTTAGTAAAAAAATAAAAAGTAAATAGCCCTCTAGTTACAGGTAGATACAGTGTTAAACCATATTTTTCCCCACAAAAAGCAAGAACATTGTTACTCTAGAGTATACTTACTGTATACTTATATACCATACTTATACCACTACTAAATACTATGCCATTACATTTAAAATCTAAAAGTCAACCTATATGGCAAAACTCGAATGGTCCTAGCCAGATAAACCAACACACACAAACAAACCAAACTAAAAAGTTAGATTCCAGCCGATCTGTCTAAGACAGGTGAAGTTGTGCAGGCGAGAGAACTGAAGGAGTCCTTACGATGCCCTGGAGGATGCGGATGGCCTTGATGGTGTGAGCCCATTTCCTGTGCAGCGACAGGACCGTCTTCATGTTGTCGCCTCTCCGGTGAACACAATGTCTCTGGGCCAAAGCGAATCACCTCTCAGCAGCACAATGCATCTGTCTGCCTTTGACGTAAGACTGAAGCCCGCTGGCCTACATTCAGTGCAAATCCCACTGTCCACAGCGACCCACGGCAGCCACGGCGCAAAAAAAACGGGACAGCTGAGGAGCTGTCTACAGCTAAGGTATTAAATTAAAATTGCATTTAAATTCATCAAATGATACAGCTGTATCTGGGTTGACATTAAAAGCTTTGCCTGGCTTACGAAAGGAAAGAAGCACCTTCATGGTCACGGGTTGGGATTTTTCTCTGCAAGAAGTGCAGGACAAGCGGGACTGGTAGATTAGCAGTGATTCCATCACTATAATTAAAATTCAGAAGGATTATGGGGTTTAGAGCACCTAAGCAGTGTTATTTTCTAAGAGCAAAGCCGTATAGAATTGAACACCATACATGCTATAATAGTGCTATTTTAGTAAATTGCGTGGCACTACATGTCATAAATGTTCTTTGATCTATAATGGGTTTCCAACACAGCCTCAAATCTTATTCAAGAAAGGATTAACATGTGGCATATGAGCTGCCCTCAATTCTTTCTATTTTTTTGCTAACCAGAACAGATTACTGAAGAATGATGTCAACGAACTGATTTCGCACTGTAACTGAGCTTGTATTGTTGCGTTGTACAGCAGCAGGTCTCCGAGCGCTCGGTCCAACACCACATCAGACTGACTGAGGTCACCTAGTAAAGGACCGGATTCAGTTTAGTTTCCTGCGCTCTTCCTTAAAGAGATCAGAAACTCTCCATCAATGTCTTTCAAATATAAACTGGACAAGACCAAGATCTCATTCTCACTATCAACTGCCTTTAACCAGCTACAAAGTTTGGAGGAAAACTTGCAATTAATTCTTCTATTGTTCTTAAAGACCTTCTCATCTAAAGACTTTTGATGAAAATAAGTTTTTGTAGATAAATTAAATTGTGCATGTATGAATTTACTAAAATTAATAATGAATAAATTTCCTAAAACCAAAAATTCAATTCCAGACATCTATGAAATGGATGAATTGGACCGGATAGGTAAGGAAAAACAAGTAAAATTTGTGTAGGCCTATATATGTGTGTTATCAGTCGGTTTTGGTGATATTTTTTTCCAAATCTGTACAAAAATTAAAGAAAGAGTAGGTTTTGACTTGTACTTCACAATGCCGTTCAAAAGTTTGGAGTTGGTAGGACTCTATCATGTTTCTGAAAAAAACTCACCAAGGATGCATTTATTTGATTGAAAAAACTGTAAAACAGTAAAATTGTGATATACTACCATTTAAAACGTTTTTGGTAACACTTTATTTTAATGGTCCCCAACAGACATTCAACTGAATATGAGAAACTTTGAAACTATGTAACTTAATCTACTCAGCATCATTACTGCAGTCTTCAGTGTCACATGATCCTTCAGAAGTCATTCTAATATGATTTGATGCTCAAGAAACATTAATTATTATCATCAATGCTGAAAACTGTTGCTGCTTCATATTTATGCGGAAACTGCAATATATATATTTTTTATATTTTAAGGATTCTTCAATGAACAGTAAGTTCAAAAGAACAGCAACAAAATATATTGTAACATTACAAATGTATTCACGGTCACCTTTGATTAATGCATCCTTGTTGTATAAATGTAATTTCTAAACAAAATTTAAATAAAAAAATACTTGCAGAGATACGGTCACATAAGTTTAGAACATTAAATATACAATCCACTTAGTTATGATATCTTCACTTCTCTTGAAGACTTGAACTTGGAAAGCAAGCATAAAACAAATCTTTACACTTTCACATTATAAATACATTGCATTAAATAAATTACATAGGATTGCAGAATGAAATAATGATACTGGAATCAAAACAATTCATCAATAAAACACCTATAAAGTCCATACATTTTTTTTTTTTTAAATTGGGAGGAAATTTTATATATTTTATATATATAAATGTAGACATGCACACGTATCTACATACTGCTTTGACACTAACAAGTTCTCTCCAAGCCACAGAAATACCAAAGTCAGTCAGTGTGAACTTAGAATGAAAGCACTGCGATTTCTAAGCAAAAACCAGCTCATGTTTTTGTGACCAAAGAGGATTTCAGCAGATTTTCAGAAAAGGTCAGCAGCACAAGGAGAAAGATGATTACATCTAAAAAACAAACTGAGAACCTGCCCAGAACCGACTATCTTCCAAAACGAACCATGCTGCAAAACAAGTGTGACTGTGAAGAGCCACAAGACAACCTTAAAAACATCTGACGTGTGCAGAAAGATGACAAGAAGATATTCACAACTCCCCACAAAACATGTGAAAACCAACAGTTTGGAGGAACATTACTTAGTCTTATGACACTAAAAAAATACTCTGAGCTGTGATACTATACACTCTCTGGTGCAAACAAAACATGGCCTATTACACACTGGTAAACCACCTCTACAGAGTAGTGTGATGGTGACAGAATCACACGGCCAGGACGTTCCTGTGCAGCAAGGATCGAAAAAACCCAACAAGACAAGAGGACGAAAGCCAAAATCTTCCATTTAAATAGGCCTACATAATCTAACAGGGTGTATACTTTTTATAGACACTGTAGATTACATTTTAAAGCATTTTCAGTTCAATCAAGCGAGGTATAGCCATCAGAAAGCATACTGAAGGGAATATGCTGTTGTTCTGCTGACAGAACAGGCACAATGTGTGCAGACAGAACTCCCTCTGCATTACAGATAAGCAGCTTTAGCTGTCTGTCTGTGTCCCTTCAAAAGAGCTGAAATCAGTGAACGACAGCTTTCAGTCCAAGTTTCTACTGAAATATAAAGTCTCACTTCAGACGATGCATAACAGACACGTGATGAGCGTTACATAAAAAACATAAATCCAATCACTTCAGGTCTGGGTACAGCAAGTGTAAACATTGAAGGAGTTTTTTTTTTTTTTTGGGGCAATTTTCTTTTCAGTTTGGTGTAAAATAAGAAAGACTAAAGAACAAGAAAACGACCTCAAATTAACTTTAGATGCATATTAACCAAACAATTAACAACTAGCCTATAACTCCATATTTTGAAGTGTTGCAGATTGTGAGATTATGATGCTAATGTAAAACTGGTGTGGTGGTCCCTCTGCTGGTGACAACTTAAAAATGTCTACATTTAAATAAAATAATGAATGAATGAGTATATACAATATTAAATAATTCATAAAACACAGCTTTCCTGTGCTTACATGAGAAGCTTATGTTCCCTTAAGCTGCTTATACAAAAAATACAAACAAAATATTAATTGAACCAGTCCTTGACTTAATGTTGAACTGTTGTAGTAGGCTACTTTATATTTTTTTGACGATAAAACAAATAATTAGTCTATTTCAATATTAGATAGTATCTTTCATTCGTTAAGTGTCGCTTGTGCCGTCATTATTCTGATTCATTGACTTTTATAAATACTGCTGTACTCGACACAAACTGATGATACATTTGATCGCGTTATACTGGCGTTAAGATACATTATGGTCATCGCTATTGTATTACTTACTGAAGGAAGCAGGTGGATAAGTTACAGTAACACGAGCAACTGTGTTACTCAGCGAAAGAGTTAAAGTTAAAACACCCGCTCTGTGAAATTATAATGAGCGAACCGAAGGAGTTTTAATAGTAGGCTACTCACATGACAATAGTCCATAACCTTTCTGCTCAGAAAGAGCCGCCTCTGCATAACAACGGGCATCTCGCAAACTGCACTGATGCTAAACTCCGTTTACTTAAAAGAATGAGTTTGAAGTACCACGGGCTGTGAATAAAACAAAGTTAAAAATCACGTAAACCTCTGAATAGCGACAACACGGGCGCCTAAAACATTCAAACTATTGTACTGTAAATCCCGACCGTACCAATAAATCACGGGGGGCGGTAATGATAGCCAGCGTATTTTAACCTCTATTGAATATGCGACTATTTTCTATTTCTTCATATTACATTAGCTTTATCTTGGCGTGCTTACACGTGTTTTGAGGAATTAAGCAACACGAAATGCTGCATTTCTTTCATTGCGTGCCCGACGAGGTACAATGGACGGTTCCAAAATCTCTTATCTATCGACTGTATTTGCATATTATCGACAGAGGTTTGCTCATGAATATCAATTAGGCCGTGCTGGCATTGCTTAGCAACCGCTTCCAGACACGTATGTACGTATTCAAAAGTCAAGTCTTCCCAACAGTAGTAACGCTACTATTTGATTTGAGATAATAATCTAACCAAATGGCTAAAACGTTTGGAATTCACAATTTACCAAAACCCTACTCGGATGGGATTAGTTTTACATGGAGATGTAGTGTAAGGTAATCATTACCAAAGCTTTCCGGTGATTTTAGTCTTGCCCGAATCGTAATTTACGGAAAGCGCGTTCACGTGGCGGTAAAGATTATAGCGAAATTTGCTTAATATAAAGTTATAGTTGTTCTTCCGTGCCATTAACGTCAAAATTGCATGAACAAAAAGTGTTTCTCTGAGTTTCCAAGTCTCTGAAACGGATTAATGAAAATAAAAAGAGCAAATGCTAAACTTATTAAGAAATATTTTGGCTTTACTAAAGTATTAAACACTCAAGCACATCATGTAAATATAACTGGAGCCAAGTGGGAGAACCTGAGGTTTACATTTTCGCTACAAAATCGCCTTCAAAGGCTGTGACTGTTAATATGTAACAACTTCACATTAAAAAGAGTGACCACACTAGACAAAAACGTACCATAGTATTACCATACAAAGTACTGCATTTAGTGCAATGCTGCAATTTGAATTACTTTAAAATCACCATGAAATAAAAATTGACAATTCTTATTTTTATGGAATAACAGTATTTATTATAAATGATTTATCCGTGCACATCATTATTTTTTTTAATTCATGTGCCATAATCTTTAATCAAAATAACTTCCCCTCCCTCTTGCAGCATCTCTTCTCTGATGAAGTGAGACAATAACCTGTGACATGAGATCCACCAATAGCAAACAACAACCATCCAATCAATTCCCCACCGACAAATCAAGTCCTGCCTTCTTTTTTTTCCAGTGTCATGACAAATCGGGTCCTCCCTCGAAATCATGTAAGCTAGTACATAAGCTTATTAATACAGACATTAATCCTCATTATAACGTGGTTCAAACAGCATTTATCATAACATGATTTTGTAGGACTTGTAATTAGGCGCTAAAGAGAGTACCTATTAAAAGTAATTTGAGCAAAGGGGATTGCTTGGGGTCCTAACAGAGAGGAGGGCCTGATTTGTCACCACACCTGTCCGACGATAGAGAAGAAAAGACTATCACAACTTGTTCCATAAATATGGTAATCACACACATGGATTTAAAAGACAAAATGTTTATATTTAATATTTATAATACAAGGTTATGGGCTCCTATCATTAGCATTCTAAAGTCAATAAAAAAAGTCTTGTCAAGCACAACAAATTATAAATGTCAAATTAGACATTTAATAGCAGATTTATGTTTGGTGCAACTTCCTGAATCAATATAAAATACATGAACACAGGAGAGATAAAGTCTTGAAGTCAGCATGAAACTGAAGTTGCGATAGACTTTTCTTCCCTAGTGAAACAGCTTCAGTTTTTTGATCAGCAAGTTTTGGACATGCGGGTTTTGTCCGTCATTAGAACAAGCAGAGACGTCCCAAACTGTGTGCAGCTCTTCATTCACAATAGAGTGAGTTATGAGGACTTAATGACAGTTTGAGGAGCCAATGGAGTAACAAGGTTTAGTCAAACTCTTTTTAATAATTTTCATTGGTCAAATATTTGCAAAACCCACAGACACATGTAAAGGGTGACCAAAAGTTATGATTTATGAAAAAAATAAAAGTAACTAAATACAGAGATACAAGGTTTCCGCCTGACAGCAACATTATATACATTATGTATTTTATGATTACTTGCTTTTGAACCAATTATTATTGCCTAGTTGTTGTTATATATGTATTTTAAAGACCGTCTGTGGTGAAAATCAAGTTTTTAAATGTTGCTTATATGTCCATGTGGTGTTTTTAATATGCTTTAAGACAAACCAAGTGTAAATTCATAAGTCGACACCATTGCAGAGTATTTTATCCTTAAAATTGCAGTGAACCAAAGACAGTCTCAAAACACGCTTTGAAATCGCTGGTGTTTCTGACGTCACAAACTACCTTGTAACCAATCAGATCAACGCGTGATCGTCAACCAGTGGATCTCTGAGCTGGTGCGAGTGAGTGGAGGCGGGGCTCATTTGCATATTTATAGAACTGTGCATACTAAATGAGACAAGGGTGTAGAGTTACATTCAAGCTATTTTAAGGCATGAAGAATGTCATAAATGTGTCATTTTGGTGCTCAACGATTCTTAAGGGATAGAATTAAGTCATTTTAAAAGCTATTGCTCAGTAACGGTAGGTCTGTTTTTATTACCACAAAAAAAATATGATCCGATTACTGATGTAACTAATTGAGCGATTATGCAGTTACCAATCTAATCGTTAGTGACAGCCCTAATTGCAGTGTTTACATGAGGAGCGTTTGTAAAGTGCAATACCTGTAACAGGGCTGGGTAGCTCGGAGCAGAGAGGCGTCGCCGACACAAATACTGAGCTTCGTAGGTCAGGGAAATCCTTTTCTTGTTGGAGCGGCTTGATCGGAATAACTCTATTTGGGCCGACTGGTCACTGTAACAAGACGTTTTTTGGTTAATAACACTGATCACACACACTCTGAATGTCAACAACAAATATTTATTGTGAAATTAGCTCCATCTAGGCAGAATTTTAGTCCTAGTCACATAACCACAATAACGCAGCAGAGAAAGTCAGTATATGCACAGTATTTGAAAGTTGATCTGGTCGATCTGTTAATAGCTAAACATGTTTACTAAATGTTAGTGTGTGTGTGTGCATGTAAATAAAATGTCTAACCCTGCAATTATACTTGACCATGCAGTTTGTTTTGTTGTTTTAGCTAAGCCTGACAAGAAAATACACAGCCTAGCTTAACAAAAGTGGTATGAATACATAAAGAGGCTGTGTTATAATTCACAAAACATGTCAGAAGTATTGCAGGAGTAAGCACCTGCTCTGAATGGAGTACACTTGATCTCCTTGGCACTATTTGGCAAAACTGCTTGAACGTGTTCATGAGATCTTTAGCAGCAGAGTAGCCTGGGGTGATCGACTACGGTAACTATTGTTGCAGTAATGAGTGCTCAGGTTCAAGGGACTGGTTTAGCTAATAAAGCTTCTTAAATGTTTAAAAAATAACTAGATTTCTGAATTACATTGCCTGACAAAACTTGCCACTGATGTTTGATTTGGCTTGACCGCTTTTTATTTATTTATCACAACTCTTTGATAGTCTTGAGCTTACATCTGTCAGAGGGCCACACAAAACATGTCCCAAGTTAAACCAAAATCCACGTTTTAGTTTTTTAGTGAGTGTTTTGCATGTTTGGTGGGCCGATACTACGCTTGTGTACTCATACTCGTTAAAATGCTCTGATACCAACAACCGATACTAGGCAGCATGTGTACAGTACAGGGCTTATGACAAAGAAACACCGACAACAGAGCAAACAGACAGCAGAATGGATATATGAGAGAGAGAGAGAGAGAGAGAGAGAGAGAGAGAGAGAGAGACTTCTGTTGAAGGATCTTTATTGCTGATCGTTTACTTAGCACACATGTCATTTGAAGTAAAACTAAATCATATGTGCAAGTAAAAACATGAACCGTTACTTGATTTGTATAACGAGTGGCTCCCTACATTATTACAGGAAGGTTGTACAGTAATTACAACATTTTCAAAAAGTTTTCTGTGTGCAAACATCAGAAGCGTGTGCCTAGAAAGCTAATGGCCTATTAAATGTCTTGTGCTGAAAATTCACACAAAATTATGTCTAAATGCTTGAATAGGCAAGTATCCTTGTGAAACATCGTCAGTTATGTCTTAAGTGAATGTAAACAGTTGAAAAGAAATCCGCGTGTAGCAGTATGTTGGATACGCGCAGCTCTTAAAGTGACAGCAGCCAAATAAACCTGCGGCTGTCTTTTGTCCTCAATGTTAATCTAACAACAAAAGACAGAGAAAATCACTGACTGCTCTCGACTGGTTGAGCTCTGCAGGAGCAGCTCTAAATATTCACTGCGCTATTACATTAAACATAAAATAATGATAGAGCAATAATATGAACAGTGAAAGTAACAGTAGGTCCTACAATACATTTTAACAGGCATAATTAGGCATGAAAATCAATTTGCTAAGCCAACTAATTTGACTCCTATTCTTTTGGTTTCTCTGCCCAATATTTTTACAAATTAAAAATGCAATGAAAATACAGGTATCTGTACTTAGTTTCTGAAAGTATTGGACTTGTGCTGGAAAAAGTGGTATCGGTGCATCCCTACTAATTATATATGATCATGTATCACGATGTATTGAACCGTGACTTTCAAGTTCAGTCATAAGAAATAGCACACCTCTCCTCGACCAGTTAAACTTCATTTGCCAATCATTAGAGATGCACCAATATTTGAGGTACAGTATCACTCATATCCGTAGCATAAATGGTGCGAGGAGAGCTGTGTGTCAAGTTTAATACTTTAGGGTTTAATGAGCACCACCCATAATTCAGTGCTGAGCAAAACTGATTTGCTCAGTTACTACTGAACAACACAAATACTATCAGAGTCATCTGCGGAGAATTGGCACACAGAGCAGCTTTAATGGTACAGAACGAGCCACAATACTCAAACACATCCAATCACTAACACCAATTTACCAGCTACGCCTGCCATGGACACCATCAAACTTTCTTCCTCCTATAGTATCTTCTACATAACTCACCCCGAGGGTCTCCACAGCCTCCGGCCGGGTGGTAACAGCTCCCGCTTGTTGAGCGGCGCGACCCCGATGGCCGCTTGCATGATGGTGATGAATTTCTTGTACTTCATTTTAAAAGTTCTCTGGTTCTTCTCGGTTCCTTCAATCTAGAGAGGCTCTCAGCATCATCTAACCTCTTTGTTTACCAACTATAACGTCACTACATCACTGACAAAGCTGCGTATAATCTCACATCAAACCAGAAAAGAGTCGTTCTGTCTAACAGACCCATGGCTGCACACACTATCTGCATTAGGGAGTCTCTTGGTCTGTGGAATCTCACAGATGCCCATTTCGTTCTCCTCGTAGGATAAGAGGAGGGAAAAGAGAGAGAATACGACAGACACGTGGACAAGCTGGCAGAGCGTCGCTATTACATAATTCTAGAGATCTCAAACATTAGTCTAATGAAAACACTGTGAGGGGGGGTAATTGTGGCACTAAGCCGTGACAGATCATGGAAGCACCCTGGCCCGCTGCTCTGTAATCCCTCAGGCGCTGCGGGTTTAGCCTCCACCCATCATCACCCATCCACCAACACACGCACGTGTACATATGTTCAAGATTTGTCCATTCATAAACAGAACACCCTAGAGAAGATTTTCACCAGGTTGGAGGGCCGGAGTATCCGGGCTTCTCCTCCACCCAGTGTGCGATGGCATTATCATCCTAGTGTTTTGAACAGTGGATTATGTGTAGGAGGAGATTGTGCTGCCAAAGTGCCGGGGCTCTAAAATCCCCTCCACACTCCAACTCTTTCAAATCATCCAAAGCCCCCGTAATGAAACCGTCTATTTTTAGGTTTGGTTACGAACATACGTTTTGTTTGAACATGGCAGACTGGCGGCAAATGACCTGAGTTGGCATAACATGAAGCCAACAAGAAGGTATTTAAACCAAAAAGCCACAGCAAATTACATTCTTTTTACAAATTATAATTATTATTAATATTAGGGATGCACTGAAATTTCGGCTCCCGGAAAAAGTTTTCCAAAACTGTTTTGAAAGGCCAAAATCAATGACCGAAACACGTTTAATTAGCGCTTCTCCGATGGCATGTTTTGACTGTGTTCAGCGTCTGTTTCGTGCACAAAACAGCTACAACTGTTAAACAACTCTAGCTCTAGATTGACAATATTAATTTCTCGATTTAAATCAGTAATGATATGGTTTCTTAAATCTAAAATCTTTTAGTCTGTGCCATTTTCTGTTGATGCGTGAACAAACCCTCACTCAACATTTGTAGTGCATCTGCCATCCAATAATTGCAAACAGCTTTGTGCTTTGGTACTTTTAATATGAAGCAAAGTCTCAACTTTCAAATTCTTTCAATTTATTATGAAATTCAATCAATAAATGTTGTTTTGGCGCTCTTTAATACGCCGTGACGAATCGCTGTAGCGTCTCAGTTCAAGCGGCGGCGTGGATCAAGCGCACCTGAACTGATCATCTCATCTCCTCTTTACTATAGTTACAGCACCAAATAAACATGAATGAACACCAGGAGGTATCTTAAAATATACATTACAACTTACTGAAATGAATCCTGTCTCATCATGTAATCGCTCAGTGTTTCAACCGGGGAAAGATCAATAAAACAGATTGTAGGCTACACAATTTACCTCAAGAAAGCTATTCATTAATATATGGACTGTAGGCTATTACATATTCATTATAATTTTACTTAACCTGTTAGTAAGGTCTTCATTATTTACTGTACATTTAAATTACAGTTTATTGTCATTAAAATGTTTTTATTTCACCAACAAACTGGATTAGAAACAATTCTGTTATTAAAAGGTTGACATAAAAACTGCCCTATGTGCAATTTAAAAAGTTTGTACAACTCAGTTTTAGATATTTGAGTGTTGATTATTAAATAGGTTTGAATGATTAATTGAATTTTTAATTTATTATTTATTTTTGGTTTCCGGCCCAAGGGCATCCTGAATTTTCGGTCTCGGTTTTGGCCCAGAATTTTCTTTTCAGTGTATCCAATTAATAGAAATGAATAAAATGTATTAACTTGCAAGTCACAAGTCAAGTAGACAAGAAGGTTGCAAAACTGCCCTAATTCAAGGTTTCATATACACATATCTTCTCAAATATCTTATTAGGATAATACTTGGATAGAATTTTTGAAAGGAACTGTCTTCTCTATGAATAAATATATATATAATATGTGTGGTGATTATAGTGAATATTGATCAATATATGGATGTAGACCAGTTAGCCATTTAACAAAAGTATTGGCTCCAAAATCTAAAGAAATCATTTTCATGGATTTTCTGTGTATTTTGTGAGTTCATTTCATTAAAATAAATTATGTATTTTCTGTATTCTCTCAGTAAGGTGTGATCATAAAACAAGTTGCCACATGTAAATGCTATCTGAAGATTGTTTTGGTAAACCAATAAAAAGTATAATACTAGCAATCCATCAAAGAAAGAAAAATGAGTGCAAGCACCTTTCAATATCAACAAAAAAAATGACTGAATAACTATATATAAATTCATTCACCATTACATGCTGAAACCTGTCGCTGAACCTCACTCACACAGACATGTCTCCACAGTCACAGAACAACCACTCCCATTATACTCACATTACACACCATAATAGCTAAACCATTCAACTGCAACTACTTCTACACTACAGCAGTTTCAGAGAACCATTTAACCGGGTCGTAACCCACTGAGGGGGACAAGAAATATTAGAATAGGAATGGCCAAACATCTGATAATCTTGCAGCCGCTCCTCTGCACTCCATTACGCACCGCTCTGTTTGTTGTTAGCATTTTTTGGCCGGTCTGCCTTAGCGCTCTAGCGCTCGTCAGTGTCCAAATGATTGAGATGACCAATCAAATCAAAGAAGATGGGTCTTACTGTTTACTGAAGACAAGTTCAGCGGCCAACAGTAATATCCAGTGATGCAAACTACTATTTTTTTTCATGAAATATGAAAATATGGTATAATTTACATAAGGGGTTTTCAAACCTGTCCTGGAGGACCCCGAGCCCTGCACATTTTGTACGTTTTGTACAGGCGTATTAAATATGGGAGACACAAATGTGAAGGGATGGGGTGCTGCGTTTAACTCCACTTTTAGGGTACGTTTACACGACAACGATGTACTAAACACGGAAAAGTTTTTCCTTTGCATTTTTCACGTACAGGTGACAACGTTGTCAAAACCGTTCACACGGATCCACGAAAATGACAAAAAGTGCTGTATTATGCATGCCAGGCCAGTAGATGGCGATGTCACTTTGTAAAGTAACACTACGTAACGTGCCTATAGACTGAACATGTAACACGCATGTGCGTGACGTCACCGTTTTCACAATTTCGCGTTTTTGTAATTTACATGGAGACGATAGCATTGTCGTTTTCAAAAACTTGCTCTTTGAAATCGGTTTTCAAAAAAAAAATGTTTATATGTTGACATCTCACAATTCTGAGAAAAAGTCAAAATTGTGAGATATTCTGACTTTTTCCTCATTATTGAGATATAAACTCTTCTGTGGCGGAAACAAGCTTGATTTGAGGAGAACATCTACTCAAATTGTACACTTCAGGCAGATTCATAGACCACAATACAACACGATTGTGATGTAGATTGTGCTTATTTACCCCCACCCCACACAAAAGCAGGACTGTGCGCTACTTTACAGTTCACGCTGGATTTCATCCTCTGAATTTAAGCTTAATAAAGCCTGAACCTAATCGTCGGTCAATCGGACGTATTTTTTAAACGCCAATGTTGATTCGAATAGCAAATAACTGTTAACTGCACACACCACAACAGATGCTACGTGAAATCAACCAATCAAAATGCAGTATGAGCTCAACCAATCAGCAAGTCCAGCGCCCAAGTCCCATCCCTGAAAGTTCCTGAACTTTGAAAAAGTACTACCTAGCAAGCAGGGACTTTCTGAAGGGGAAATATTCATATTCTAGTTCCTGGGGAAAGTTCCTGCGGTGGAAACGCAGATAATAACGTACATCCAAATGAACGAGAAGGAGGGAAGATAGTGAGGGAAGATAGTGAGGGAAGGGCATAAAAATGGGACCAGCCCAGGACAGGTTTGAAAACACCTGCTTTACACGATAACTGAAATGCAACAAGAAACATTTAGCATTTTCAACATACAGACATACGATTAAGAGTGAATACATGCATATTTTAATATAAAATATTATTTGCAAATAGTTTAAATGGATGACTTCATTACTACAATTAGACATAGAATTGCCTTTACTGTTTTTATTGCTACACATTCCACAGTATAAGTATGTAGTAATAAGAAATACTACAGTATCATATCCTGCTGATAATGTATGGTTTAGTTCTAAACTGTTGACCCACATGAACAAATGAACTTTGTCCTTCAGTCTGACTCATGTAAAAGCTGCTCAGGCACTCAAACTCAGTCCAGCCTGAACAGATTTTGAAATAAGCTTGAGGCACATTAAATAGCACCAGCATCAGACGTTTTCCAATAATATGAAAGGTACACATGTCATATAATACATATATATTCACCCCTGAACATGTTCATATGAACAATATTTTTAGAAAACACCAAAAATAACAAGATTCTGAAAATCTAGAAACATTTGCAAGACTAGTCGATGATTTCTCTATGAACCCCCGTCTAACAGATGAAGACACTAACATGAATTCCACAGCATAATGTTTAGAAAATCCTTCAATTCAGCTCAAGTGGATTAAGAACTCAAAAGCATTATGAAACCAGACATAAACGCGGTTTCAGTTTTCTATTTTCAGTCTGCTGATTCTACCAAGCTCATATTAAATGTGAACAAACCACATCGTTTCACCAAACAGAAAAATGATTTTGTGTGTTCTCGTGTATTTCTCCTATTGTCCGAGTCGTTTAATGCCTTTACGTAAGCGTCGCGTGGCAGCGTAAGCTAAGCTTTCTCTCCTCTTTCCCCATGTGTTCGGCTAATGCACAATCACAGTCGACGTTATGCAATGCCAATGCACATATGTACATTCAATCATCAAATAAAACATGTCACATTTCAATCACACTTAGCTTCACAGAGTTAACCATATAAGCCTGTAATAATAACCCATGATAAAGCAGTTTATCTCAAATAGGCTTTAACATAAATTTAATGATGAATTGAGGATTTTAAGGATTATGTCAGGTTAAAGGGTTCTGTTATTCTGGGTTTATTTCCACAACCAGAAAGTGTTCTTATCAGGAGAGCGCTGACTTCATCCGCCCTATAGGACCACTGCTGACCACTAGGACCAGTCACAGTAAAACTATGAGTCCATTACATTTCACACCTGGACATGAGGAATGAGAGTAGGACACTTGCATCCGGTTTCACAGACCAGGATTAAGATTGTCCCAGACTAAAATGTATATTTGAGCTGCTTTGACTGAAAGCAACTTGCACTGGCATATCTTATCACTGTCATTGTTTTGTCTCAAGATGAACACCGCATGTTTATAAAAGCGACTTAATGTCCTAATTAAACGAAGGCCTAATCCTGGTTTAATCTAAGCCCTGTCTGTGAAACCGGGCCTAGGGGTGCGAAGTATTGAATAATGTTGTACTGCCACATGCAATTTCATAATAGATCTAAATATCAATAGACAGACAGATAGATAGATCTTTTAAACACTGCACAAAATTTACAGCATTCATTTTCATTATATGGATACCTGTTTCCATAATGCAATAAAAAAAAAAGGTAATTGGAAAACTTTTTTTCTCACAACTGCAAGTTTATATCTCACAATTCGGAGTTTACAACTCGCATAATTCTGAGAAAAAAAGTCAGGAGTGCAAGATATACATTTATAATTCTGACTTGTCTCCCAAATTGCCAGATTATATCGCACAATTCTGACTTCAGATTTTTCAGATTTTTTTCTTAGGATTGTCCGATTTGAGAAACAAACAAGCAAAACTCCGTAATCATGACTTTTTATCTCACAATTCTGACTTTTTTCTTGTAAATGCAAGATTTTTTTAATTAATTATCTCTCACAGTTTTTAGGGAAAAAAAATCTGAATTAAAAGTTAATCTTGCAATTCTGAGAAAGTCAAAATTGCGAGATAAACTCGCAATTCTGACTTTTTTCCCTCCTTTTTTCCTTCCCTCAATAATATATATTTTTTTCTAAAAATCACTAATATCTAGCTCAAATATGCTTATGGTGACACAGGTTGCCTTATCAGTATTTGCGACTATTAATCTTCCTATCTTTACATTTAAATGTTTATTAATCATATAAACCTTTCATAATTAATTTTCTCATGAATTGCGTTGCTTCAAACAAAATTCAATAAAATAAATATACTTTTTTTTCCCTCAAAACTCTGAGATATAACCTTGCAATTACAAGAAAAGTCAGAATTGTTTAATAAAAAGTCAGAATGACCTTTTTTATTTTATATTCTGTGGCGGAAACAAGCTTCCATATTTACAAGCTGTTTTGAGGAGAACATTAACTGTGGAGTAACATGGAAGCAATAAAATTATCTGATATTTTGGGAGATTTATTGACCTTGACACAGTCATGAGTGTCCTCTCTATGATATCATTTCCTGTCTTTATTTAGTTTTTTTCTCATGTTAGTTAGATTAAGCAGAGTTCAAATTATTTAAAGGTTTTTTATTTTAAAGGAAAATAATACATGATTGTAAAACTACTAAAGTTTTTTCTTTTAAATAAGAAAAACACTTTTTCTGTTTTTTAAATAAGTTTTTCCATTTGTTTACCAAAAAAATTAAATAAAAAATAAAAAATCTAATTTTCCAAATAAGAAAAAGTTTAAAATGCGTTTAGTTAGACGTCTTTATCCAGCGTTATGACACGAAACTCAAAATCACGCGTGACAGGAAAACACACTTTTGTGAGAAACAAAGTCAGAGAACACACTGGTCTTTCATGACACTGACAGGACGGGCTACTGTAGGCCTGAAGAAAAACGCTGCCAAAAACACGACAACTGCATTCAACGAAATGATAAAAGCACACACAAGTCCGTACTAAAGTTCACATTAATGTGTACATAATCTAACAGCAGCGGTTGTACGTTCCTGTGACATTACTTAGGTTTTTATCAGCCTCCTCCCCTAAACAATAGACTACCGAAACCAGTGAACAGGGAAATGCGACCGAAACAACAAAACTGCTCCAGTGTGAAGAGCGCAACGTTACCTTTAGAGAGGCCGATACCGAAGATCCGTAAACTCCTGCCAGAAACGTGCGGGGTTCAGTGTGATCTATATGTGACTGAACACTTCCAGAGAAAGTTTGAACACCTCGATTCAGTGTACAATCCCAGATTTCCTGGATCCTCCAGGTATGGGCGTGTCCGTGAGCGCGCAGGTGAGCCCAGCAGTGACTCAAACCACGTGACCACGCCGCTTCATTCCTGTGCATATCTGACCATCGATTTAACCAGACTTGTTTTAAACAGTGCAAGAGTTTACTCTTTCTGACATGTAGTGGTTAAACTTGTACACTATTTTGTTTTATCATAATAGTCAGAATATATATAAAAATATAAAATGTCGAAAAGATATCATTACGTTTAATAGGGTAAATTTTAAAATGTTTTTTTTAGATGATTTGTAAAATCATATTCCGTGCAATAATCATATCCATTTTGAGACACGAGCATGATTTTCGGTTCTTCTAGGTTATATGGTGCTGTTATTTGAGATTTTAAGAAAAGTGATTTGAAAAAAAAAAAGTTATTTTGATGAAGTGTGTACTTAAAATCACTAATATCTTGCTCAAATATGCTTATGGTGACATATGTTGCCTTATCAGTATTTGCGACTATTAATCTTCCTATCTTTATATTTAAATGTTTATATATCATATAAACCTTTCATAATTTCTTTTCACATGAATTGCGTTGCTTCAAACAAAATTCAATAAAATATATTTTTATTTGAGACTAGAAATAGGCATATTATCCTTAAAGAGACTTTACCCCATCCCATTGTAATATACATTTTGATGTAATAAATACAGTGCATAATAAACATAATATATTGGTTTGATCAAAGAGCATATCCTACTGGGACAAACAACACCAAAACACCCCCTAGTGGATTGTATTTGTCTATTGCAAGCAATTATTATGTCTAGCACAATATTATGGAGGACCAAATCTGCAGAAATAAATAAATAAATAAACAAACATGGAAATAAATACATGTGGGGATAGTTAAATATAAAAACAAATGAACGCATAAATAAATCTAAAAAAAAAATATATATATATATATATATATATATATGTGAATATAAATAAATTCAGGATTAAATTGAATTGAATTATTTATTTTTAATTTCTGCAGGCTTGATCCTCCATATTTTATAACTGCTAATTTTTATTAAGTTAATTAAACATTAGAATAACTAGAAAAAATAATTATTGGTGCATACCTTACAGCTCTTCAGGCATATTTTATAGACAGAATTCATGCGAGGCAGAAAAAGTAGAAAAGTTCTACTGAAGAGACAGCATTTAATAGCAACTAAAAACATTATACACACATTTAATTAATATATTACTCTAATCAAAATATATTTAAATACATTTTTATAAAAAGTTTTTTAAAGATTGATGGTTTTTAACTTTTAAACCTATTTAAATCTTTACACAAAGTAACATAGACCATTATAATTGTGCCGATTGTACGTCAAAATCACATGACCAAAACCTCGTTTTTGGTACTAGTCATTGTACTGTAATGATCAAATAAATGAATGAAATCATTACTCACACAATACAAGTCAGGAGTGCTCACAATATAATTATACCATGATTATTATAGAATAAATTATACATTTCTTGGCATGACACAAGCTTTAATCAGGTGTCACGCCTTTAACATGTGTACCGACCAGTGCATTTATGAGATAGTTACAGTGCACTGGTTTAATGGGAGTGTGTGTAACTATTATTATGCAACATTCTTGTGTTTTCGAGTGGGTACAAAGTGCACAGTGTAAGGCACTGCAGTACTATAGTGTGGCAATCACTCTGCCATTGTTTCAAACATATAAGGCTTTTCTCAGTCCGTGTGAATTAGCAGCTAGAGATATCCATTGTGCAAAGTTGTGGAGTGACGAGTGAAACAGCAATGTTTCGATGATCTGGTCCACTTCAGAAAGCCTTACGCATCACTTAAAGAGAAAACAATATAAGCCACAATCAATGATCTGGAGCGAATGACACAAAAGAGTTTGAGTTCCAGGGGAACTACAACACCAGTCATGTAACGAGAACATGTGTGCTTTAACTCGACTCTACTGACCAGGTAGACGTCCAGACCAGACTCAGGTGTGCCCGGAAGAGGAGGAGCGCTGTCCTCCAGAGCAAGAGTCGAGCTCGACGTTCTACACAAAAGAAGAAAAGAAACCTTGATAAGTCAGACAGAAAGCTATGGTGCCAATAACACTGTATTTAAGTCCTGTGAAGAAATATGGAAGTTCACAAAGACCTTTTTAATTAAACTAATATGTATATATTAGTGTGAGTAAGTGTGTGTGTGGTCCAGGTATTCCCAACGTTATGAGGACCAAAAATGTGTGAGGAAAACAACTTACAAAATGTAAAAATGCAGTTGTGTGTGAAGGCGGGTAGGGTACAGGTTTAGGGTTAGTGTAAGGGGACAGAATATACAGTTTGTACAGTATAAAAACCATTACGTCTATGGAAAGTCCCCATTAAAACGTGTATGTGTGTGTGTATGTTAGCTTGTGTGTGTGAGCATGTGTGTGTAAGGGTGTGAGCATGCGTGTGTGTTGTGTGTATATGTGTGTATCTGTGTGTGTGTGTGTCAGTGAGCGCGTCTGTGAGTGTGTGTGAGCATATGTGTGTGTCAGTGAGCGTGTGTGTGAGCAAGCGTGTGTGTGTGAGCGAGCGTGTGTGTGTATGTGTGTGTGAGTGTATGTGTGTGTGAGCAAGCGTGTGTGTGTGTGTGTGTGTGAGCGAGCGTGTGTGTGTATGTGTGTGCGAGCGAGCGTGTGTGTGAGCATGTGTGTGTGTGTCAGTGAGTATGTGTGTGTGTGTGTGTAAGCATATGTGTTAGATAAACACCTGTTTTCTGTTTGCAGTTCAGTGTTCACATCATCCATAGAGTAAGCAGAAGACAAAGTGGCCGCTGAAATCGCTGGATCCAGTCTTGTGGAGCTTGGAATAACATCAGGTTTCTGAGAGGAGAGTGTATCTGTCAAACAGAAGAAGCATTGGAAGAAATTATTAATCTTGAATGTCAAAAATTCTATGGCATCCCTTGTAAAAATAGAAGTACACTTTAGTATACTTTTAAAAAGAGTACTTATGGAAATACTACACTTGAAACGAATGTAGCGAATTAAACGACTTATGTACACCTTTATATGTAATTTCTATACGCGTCATGTATATAAATATATTTATAATTACACATTTGTGATGAAGTTGCAATTTAAAACTAAATATAATACTTTACAACACTATCACATGTATGTTTTCGTTTTAGTTCTAGTTCCTGTTTCCTGTTCTCATTTTCCCACCACTCGTTCGTTTCCTTGGTTACTGATTAAGTTACGCACCTGTTTCAGTTTGTGTTGATTAGCCTCAATAGTGTATTTAAGCCCTTAGTTTCCATTGTTTGCACTATACTGGTTGTGTATCTCTACTCCTAGTTATTCCTAGTTGGATTTTGATTAAATACTGTTTGTTTGTTGTACTCTATTTATCGTGCGCTCATTGCAACCACTCAAATCATTACAAAAACACTACAGTTATGCAGTTGCATGTGCTTTAGTATGTTAGTCAACACATTAAATTAAGTGTACTTCTTGAAAGCATGACAAAAACTATTAAAAAACAATGATTTAAAATATACTTTAATGTAAAACTATTACTTTGGCATTACATACTTTTTAAAAGTGTACTCAAGTGTGTAAAGAAATAGTCATTACAAGCGTACTCTCTTTAAGTTCACTTAAGTGGCCTTTTACAGTATTTCAGTAATACTATGTTACCGGCAAGAATAGTTTTTTAAAAAATGTACTTTTAAAATCTACAAGTGCACATTTAATAAGTGAGCTTCTTTTTCAAGAAAAAAGAGAGATCCATTTTCAAACTCTATGATTATTTGCTCACCCTCATATCTCCAAAAATATCATATCATGCATGTTCTGTCGTTCTAAATAATGACAATACATGTTTTTGGTTGAATTGTAAGATTTTTAAATGTGTGTAACAGGGAAGTACTCTTCTAAGTCGGCTAGTTCAAGAAGCACCTGTATCATCGATGTTTTCGAGTTTTTCGAGGCTTTGCGCCCTCCTCTCCTCTTGACTCTCTTCTTTTACAGTCGACAGAACTTCCTGTGAGGCTGACCTGCACTGGATAGAGTTTTTCTTCCTTTTCGAGGACGCACCACGAAGAGCTAAAAGTAAAGAAGGGGGGAAAGAAAGAGGGAGAAATGTGAGATGTGGTACAGCATTTCAAACGATCATATTCATTTAATTCCATTGTAAATAATAAAGAAGCATTAAACTTACGGTGAATCTTTTTAAATACTGTGCCACCCATGAATTTCAGGAATCTGTCAGCGTAGAAATTAGGTCTATGGACAGATACTGTGTCCTAGCATGCAAAGTTGCAAAGAGCCATAAATCAAAATAATGTTCAAATAGTAGTATATAAGAAAAGAATATTTCAGTTTAAAAAAAGGAAAAATACATACACCATCATGCACAAGAGCCTTCCACGAGTGTTCAACCTTCTTTATAAGTCTATGTATATAAGATAGAAATATTCAGTATTCAACATTTAATAATGAATATCAGTATCAGTAATTATGAAGTATTCATTTTTTTGTCAGGTGTGTCACAGTTATGTGGCTGCAAACACACATGAAGACGAAGCCCAGCGGGGTAATCCACAATATATAGACTTTATTTACAAACTCAAACTCACAGGAGATCACAAAGAACCACACATTAACACAAACGTAATCTCAAACAAGAACCGACCAAGAGAAACTGAAACACATGCGCTCCGTCCGAAATCACATACAGTCTAATAAGTAGGTACTACATTTGAATTTGAATTTACATCGTGGCCGTTAAAAAAATACGCTCTATGTAAGTATGAATGTGTGTAGTATGAATGTAATCTGGACGTACTACAATTGCCATGTTGATACCGTCACATGATCTACCAACGTCAGTTGCGTCGCTTCACTGCCATTCACTGCCACTGTCCTGTGGCCTCATGGGTTAGTAAAGTGTCCATTGAAGACACACTTCAGAATCTCACCGGAATTAGTGGGTCATCCGGGGACTTTTCACCTACTGTTTTTCCAGTAATATGTATTCGCACAAACTTCTCTTTTGGCTTACTGTTTTTCGCATACTATATGGTAGGGAAGTATTCGATTTCGGACGCAGCGAGGGAGTATAAATACTAGATACAAACAAAGGAAACTGAATGAAGAACAGGTGAACATAATCAAACAATCAGTTAGTAACCACAGAAACAAACTAACAACGGGAACCGGAACTAAACACACAAAGGGAACACAGGAACTGTAACATAAGCGCTATAAGGAGACTCATACCTGTAGGACTGCAGGATATCAATAATCCCCAAAAAGATCAGCAACTTCTCTTCTTTGTGTTTAGCAGGGATGCCACCCAATCTAGAAATAAAACACATGATTATTTCAAAACTAATCCAAGGTCAGTCATAAAATCTATTGGAAATGCTTTAAAAGAACAGAGGAAGCATTTTACATTTTTTGACATTCTAATACCCCCCTTTTGTAGTCGATCAGATTCCCTGACAACACTATTTTTTCTATTAATCAATTTGTGTATTCAGATTAGCTGAAAATAATACAAAAATAAAATAATTATATATATTTATACCATGGTCTTTCTGAATACTCTATTCTGATTGGCTGGAAGGATACGTTTAATGCACAGGTAGTTCTAGTCAGTTTAATCACCGTTCTATATTAATATCGCACAGTGCACACACACACGTCAATTGGAGATTGCGCTATGCGCGCACACAGAACCATTCAGGAGCACAGAAACTTTTCAATGCTGCCCTGCGACTTTTAGCAATAAAACAGCTTTGCAACTGAATCGTTACATTATTATATTTCTCAGCAACATCCCTTATCCCTTAGGGGATAACATTGCTGGGTTTGAATTTAACTCACAGCATCATTGTTAATATATTGAGAGAGATGCTGAAGAGACGCAGGTAATAATCTCTCTCTCTCTCTCTCTCTCTTGATAATTAATTCAATTTAATTAATTAAATGTAATCTTACGCGCCACTTTATCTCAATCTGATTCAAAGTGGACAGATCGACGAGCGGTAACTAAAATAACCGTAAATTTTACCCTTCTGGTCAAATAACGCGCTGCAAACATCAATAACAGCTTTAAGTTGTCAATGCAGGCAAATGACCATGGTATAACATATTTATCACCAAGGCTGCATTTATTTGATCAAAAAATACAGTAAAACAGTACATGTGGGTAACACTTTATTTTGATGGTCCCTTTTGAACATTCTGTTGACTATTAGTAACTTTGCTACTACATGTCAACTAGCTCTCATTAGAGTATTAGTAGATTGTCTGCTTAATATCTGATAACTCTTTATTGTGATGCTCCTCAACAGACATTATACTGACTATAAGTAACTTTGCAACTACAAGTCAACTTATTCTAACCCGAACCCTACCAGTCTACTAATACTCTACTAACACTATTCATTTTCTTCCATGTGAACCTCTGAGTGAGTCCACGAGAGCGCATGACACATGCGTGAGAACTGAGAAGATGACGCAGATGGGTCTCGATGTAGTGTTTAAAATGGTTCTAAAGTGTGCATTTCCTGGATGTCCGAATCGTGAGAAACCAACGAGAAAAGTGCCTTACTAATGCCACAAAATCAATGGCTTACCTTTCACACTTTCCCATTAAATGATTGTGAGCGTCATCATCTCAGTTCTCGTGCATGTGTCGCTCTCGTGAACTCACTCAGGCCCACACGCAAGAAAATCAATAGTTGAATAAAGTCGTTATTTTGGGGGGGTTTTGCGCAGTATTCCCGTCGCTTGATAAACTTGAGGTTGAGCCACTGTAATTACTTGGACTATTTTAACAATGTCTTTACTAACTTTTCTGGGCCAACAGATGAAATTACCTCGCAGCCTATGGAGGAGTGAGCCAGCTCTCAGATTTCATCAAAAAATATCTTTATTTGTGTTTCGAAGATGAACGAATGTCTTACGGGGTTGGAACAACATGAGGGCGAGTATTTAACTGACAGAATTTCATTTTTGGGTGAACTAACCCTTTAAAGGAACCATCAAAATACAGTGAACCCATATTGTGAAATTTTGTTACAATTTAAAATAACTGTTTTCTTTTTTAATATATTTTAAAATGTCATTTATCTGTGTGATGGCAAATTTACTACCATTACGGATTAATATTTCTGTGCTGCATTTTTTTTTTTCATGATTCTTTGATGAATTTAGGTAAGAAAAAAACCCCAACAGCATTTATTATCAATTTAATGCATCCTTGCTGAATGAAAGTGTTAATTTCTTCATTTTTTTTTTTTTAAGTACTGACCCCAAACTTTTGAATGACATTTTTGGAGAAAGGGTGTGTGGTGAAAGTTTGCCAAACAACTTAAACCAAGGCTGCATTCATTTGATCAGAAATACAGTAAAAACAGTAACATTGTGAAATATTGTTACAATTTAAAATAGCAGTTTTCTTTTTTAATATATTTTAAAATGCCATTTATACCTGTGATGGCAAAGCTGAATTTTCAGCAGCCATTACTGCCTAATATTTTTGTGGAAACTGCTGTATTTCTTTCAGTATTCTTTGATGAATATAAAGTAAAAAAA
>JAPMNU011484681.1:0-11775 GCA_029874995.1 Alburnus alburnus | reverse complement strand
CTCTCTCTCTCTCTCTCTCTCTCTCTCTCTCTCCCTCCATGTTTATGCATTCCAGAATTCTCCGTCGTCGCATATACAGTTACTGTAGAAACCGGCACGCCAATCCAATGAGAGATTCCAGATGGAGAATTCCACACGTCCTGGTACAGAGTCAAGTCACCGCCGGGAATGGGGCGCGTCATATTGGCACGAAAGCCACACATCTTCGTTTAATGCGACGCCACCGATTCATTAACAGCTGAGAAATTTCTCTTTCTCGTTAAGATGTGCAATTACTGTCTAATTGAGACTGGCAAAGCGTAAATAAACTCTGAGGTCACACTTGCTACTGCAATTTCCCTGCAGACGGATCTAGATCTTGACCGACTTCACAAATTTGATTTTACGTTTCACGCTTGTTTTCTTCTCCAGCTGGCAGACAATTGGCCGGTCAGGAGCGGAATTGTGTGATTTCAGGGCTCATTTCCCAGGCAATTCCTAAAAGAGACTTTAAAAACAGCTTGGGAAACACTTTGCATTGAACAAAACATCAACCCTTGCTAACAGATACGGGATGTAGCAGGGGAATCATTTTACTGCTCAGAGGTCGTGCTTTTTCTGGAGACTTTGTCTCAGATGTTTTACATAAAAGTCCAGGTGAAATACAAGGTGACATAAAATAAGTTTTTTCCTATATTCTTTCTTTTTTATTCTTTTTATTTTTTAAAGAGATAGAACACATTAATCGACATGAGCTCTTAAAGGGATAGTTCACCCAAAAATGAAAATTAGCCCATGCTTTACTCACCCTCAAGTCTTTCTAGGTGTATATGACATTCTTCTTTTAGCGAATACAGTCGGAGTTATATTAAAAATGTCCTGGCTCTTCCAAGCTTTATAATGGCAGTGAATTACTGTTTCTGTTTTGAAGTCCATAAAAGTGCTAGCCTGGCAAGCCAGACCTACATCAAGATGTTAGGTCTGGCAACTCACCATAGACACGGCTCAATCCGAGGGGCGGGATAAACGGCTGTCTTTCAAATTCCCTCTGCACGCAATAGGACAGCGCTTCAACCAACCAGAGTGTTTTCCCAACAGCTGAGCTAGCGTTAGTTGATAGATTCAACTTTTGCCATATCTGGCCGGCAAATCTACGAACACATCTTCCTTTTTTTAAGAATGACTTAAGTGCCGTTCTTTGCTATTTTCTCAAAGAAAACCTAACTCCAAGTCCTCAAGAGTCGCGGACAAAGCCGATTCGAAAGATGTTCTCCAGCAGGAACTGTCGCAACTCTGTCGTCATCATGTTAAGCCCGCCCCGCCTACTCTATACATGATGTGATTGGCCTGACCCAATTTAGGTTTTTACTGCTCGAAAGTCAATGGAGAGTTGCTAGACTGCCCTGGCCGCAAAATACATTTTGCTGCCGCTAGGGTGCGTCTAGATTTCTAGGCTATAAAAGTGTATCTATCCATCATAAACAAACTCCACATGGCTCCGGGGATTAATAAATGCCTTCTGAAGCGAAGCGATGCGTTTGTGTAAGAAAAATATTCATATTTAAAACTTTATAAAGTAAAATTCTAGCTTCCAACCTAACCATACGCAGTCTACTTACGCCTAAAGCACAACTTACATGCTTTGTGACGCAGAAGTAGCGTAGTGCATGGTGGCATAGAGTAAATATCAGCAGTACATCACATAAGTTGTGCTTTAGTCTGGAAGCTAGTTATTTTACTTTATAAAGTAAAATATTTTTCTTCATCAACCAGTCAGGGACTACAGATGAAAATGATCCTGTTTGGCAAAATTTGGCACATTTACATGATGGATTCGTTTATGATGGATAGATGCACTTTTGTGGACTTCAAAACAGAAACAGCAATTATAAAGCTTGGAAGAGCCAGGACATTTTTTTTTAATATAACTCTGATTGTATTCGTCTGAAAGAAGAATGTCATATACATATAGGATGACTTGAGGGTGAGTAAATCATGGGCTAATTTTCATTTTTGGGTGAACTATCCCTTTAAGTCCATCATGTAAATATGCCACATTTAGCCAAACAGGATAATTTTCATCTGTAATCCCTGACTGGTTGATGGTGAAAATATGTCTACAATTGGTAAAACCATGGTATATAGTAAATAGCAATATATATATATATATTGTGAGTGGAAATCACTTGCACGGGTCATCATGACAATGAAGTTAAAAGATGGATGCCACTTTACAAGGATAGTAAAAGTCATTGTTTTTCATCACACGGCTCACTCTACAAACTATAATGTTTATGTTTGGTGGTTATACTTTCAAAAAACATGCATTTTTGCAAGATTAGTACTGTGAGGTTCTTGCCTTACGCGTTTGCATGAAAAATGCTGTTGATTATTCTGTTTACATTTTGCAATTAAATTCATTATCAGACCCTTATAAATTAGCATTTGTCAAGCAAAACGGTGATTTTCATCCATCCACTCGCAGCAACCCCCCCGCCCTCTTCTCCTTCACACACTCACTCACTCGACCCCAATCACCCGCGAACCCCGTGACCACCACCAACTGCTTGCCCTTCTCACTCACTCCTCTCTTCCTGCACAAACTTTCCATCCCTCTCTCATTCCTCTGGTTTGGGTTACCACCTCGCTGGGCTCTGACCGGCTTCACTGGACGGTTCAGGCATGGCTCACTGTATTCTACCCGTGTGGATCTTATTTATCACTTTCCATAGTCCTCAATCCTCATCCATTACAGGTGTGAAATGGAAGATTTTTCCTATTAAATGACTTGCGCATCTATAAAAGCTGTCATTACATTTCACTGTAAAGTCAAATGAACTTTTATGAGTATTTAGCACTTTCTTTTTCTTTCAAGTTCAAAGAACTGCTATATTTTAAGTAAACTGAACTGTTTCATTGTTTTGAGTTTTATGAAATGATTTCTTTTCATTTAGATGAACTTAAGTTTAACTGAAACGGCTGGGATGACTATTTCCCAGCATGCTTTGTCGATGGCACTCGAAAGGGAGAGTAAATGCTAAAATTAAGTGTAATATAATGTTTTTTTTGTTTGTTTGTTTGTTTGTTTTTTTGTGCAAGATTAATGTTAAGTGGGAGATTTAGTAGTGATTAATGTTTTGTTATGCTAATTTAGAAGAATTTCTGTTAATGTTGGTTTTAGGATAGTTACCATCATGGTGACATGTGGTGCATGCAGCTTGATTTGAGAGCAAATAAAACCTTTATGTTGCTGCACTTATACAGCAAGTGCTACATATAACATATTGTAAACATGTTAACAAATTACTATGTAAGTAAACTAGCATGTTAAAGCTAGCTAAGTTTATACTAATAAAAGTGTTCACATTGAGATTACATGAAAGTTTAAAGTTAAATGTATAAATTAGTGTACTCAAACATTTCAAGTTAAGAACAATTAAAACGTATAAGTACAAAATAAAAATCTGCCAGTTCTGCTTACTTAAACTTTGAATTTCTTAACTTAAAAAATTTGAGGCAAATTAAATTTTTTTTGAGTTTTGCCAACTTATTCGCGTTTGACAGACAAGCAATCCAACGATTATTGGATACTGTTAGCGTCTAGCCCTATTCATGTTTCGCCCACTTTTAACAATGCAATCAATTCTGATGGACAAAATGAAGGTCTGAAGAATAACCAGATGCTCACCATGCCTCAAAAAAGGTGCGTAGGCCAAAGATCCGCACTCAAACAATGAGGGGAACCAACAATTTACTACTACTTTAATGAAAAAGCGGCAAATGTTTTGGTCTCATTGTGACCTTTCTCAATGCCTTTGTCTAATGAACAAAAATAAAAAAAAATCCCCTCATTGAATACCTTGTTTAATTTAGAAAGAAATTGGTTGTAAACATCCATTCATGAATTGAAGCTTAATTTAAAATTATTGTCTGAAAATCATCATCATGGTTTTTTGATTTGCCCTTCAGTTTGTAAAAACAAGGGGGAAAAACACATTATCCTTCAGAAATCATTCTAATATGCTGATTTGCAGNTTTTTTTTTTTTTGCAGGATTCTTTGATGAATAGAAAGTTCAAAAGAACAGCATTTATTGGAAATAGAAATCTTTTATAACATTACATAAGTATTTACTGCCACTTTTGATCAACTCAATGCAACCTTGCTGAATAACTGTATTAATTAGATTTTTTTTTTAAAGACCCCCAAATTTTGAACGTTTAAAAGCTTAATTTAGTTGAAAGAGTTGAAAGATCAGATAACTCTTGTGGTGTTTTAACGTTTATCATGGTACAATATCTTGGCCCTTGGACTCCCATTGTAAGCGCATTACTAATCTTTATTTGTTTTCTGATGCTATACAATAGATGCATGTGCATGTTGAGATTTAAATAAAACTATTGAATGTAATTTCATATCAAATTAACAAAATGCGCTAACCACTAAAAAAAAAAAAAAGAATCTCAAAACTTGAGAACTAGGTCTTCTAATGGTTAAACCTTTGTAATTAATTTATTTCACTTTTTTGATACCATGAAAGTGTTGTAAATTTTGATTCTGAATATTACACCACAGTCTGTCTCTCTGAAATGCAACTAACAAAGCTGAAGGAAGTGTCAAGGTAACAGCAGAGCTATTGTTCGTTCAGAGCAACAGCTGATAAGTCCTCTATGATAACACTGTTGACGTGAGCAAACCGAGGCCTGGCCCGACTGAAAACACACCCACACACACTGAGCTAAGACATTCGCTCTTGATTTTACCCACACACACACACACACACACATCCCCGACAGGCACGTCCAGACACACATCGGACTCGCTCTGACCGCCACCGCTGCTCTGTGGTTAACCTGCGCGCTCTACCGGGGTCACGCCAAATGAAGTGTGCTGGGATCCGTGTATTTTTCAGGTCAGGGCTCATTGGCATCAGTCTGTGAACACTAGGAATACGGTGAAGGATGATATATGTCTGCTTTCAGCAACTGTCCAGACTCTTTCTCTCTCTCTCTCTCTCACACACACACACACACGTTATCATAGGATCTGTCCATGTATGCAGGACTGGTTGCACACTCTCACTTACACTAAATGTCTCTGTGGTGTGCGCTTGTGTGGAGGCGGTCAAAGGTGGCACTCTGGTCACTGAACCACATCTCATTTCTGCACCATGGGAACCCTGGGTCATAAATCACTGAGTATTTTGACAGAAATGGGAAAAGAAACGTTATTATAGTTAACTAAAACCATAAAAAAATATAATAAACGTGGTAACAACAAGCTTTCATTTGTTAACATTGGTGAATGTATTATTGACTAACATGAACTAACCATGAGCAATACATTTGTTACTGTATTTGTTAATAATCTTTGTTAATGTTAGTTATTAAAAATACAGCTGTTCATTGTTTGATCCTGTTACTTCACAGTGCATTAACTAAAGGCAACAGATGCAACTTTTGGTTTTAATAATGCATTAGTAAAGTTGAAATTAATAAAAGTGCTAATAATGAAATTAGTTCATGTTAACTAGTGGAGTTAACGAATGTTACAAAAACTTGTACAAAAAATGTAAAATATAACAATAATTCAAAATATTTATAAAAGCTATAATAGTATCTAAAAAGTATCTAAGTATAAAAAAAATTATTATAAAATTATTTCCCATAATAGTGCAATGAACTTATTTTTATTTGTTTGAATTTTATTCTATCTAACATTTATTTTAATATTGAATTTTATTTTTTAATAATATAATAAAATGATGATAATAATTTGTAATTTATATTTATTTTATTTAATAATAATGTTTATTTGTTTGTTTGTATATATTTTATTTAAATTAAAGTTGATTTTATTTGTAATAATAATTGTTTATTTACACATTTTAGCCAGTCGCTGCATGTGTGTATAGTGCAGCGTTAGGGGAATTTTGATGCAGTTGGCCTGTGTTAAGACCTTGTCTCAGAGCCCATGCTGTCGTGACATTTCAACATGAGAGTCACGTCTCGCTCTCTCTCTCTCTCTCTCTGTTAGTCTTATTGCGGTTCACCTGTTCATTACATGTCAACAGAAAGTGACAGTCCTCCTCAAGCCACAGGTATTTCTCAACATTCTCTCTCTCCTCTCGTTGCCTTGCTCTCCAGACATGGTTTTGATACAGACAAATTCAGTTGCCTGCACTCATACACAACATGCGTCCTTCTTATACAGCGTGCCTGATCAATCCATACATGATTCATCAGTCCATATTGATGAACAAAGGTTTGTCTTTATAATTTTTCACCAATGTTTAATGTATAAAATGCTTTAGCAAGCTTGCATTCATGGTAGTTTGTTTTGTGATCCAAATGAATCCATGAAATTCAGCCATAAATTTGGTTTTATATCCTTTTTATCCCAGAAATACAGTACATTATGAAAGGAAAAATAGATTGCAAATTCTGCTTTATGCTGATTTATAGATCATTTGATATTTTTCACACCAAAAAAATGCAGGATGCAAGTCTATGCATTTTATGCGTATAGTAAGACAAAAACATAAAGTCTTTGTACTAGTTGGCAAAGTCCTCAGTGTAATCTCTTTAAGAACTGCAGTCCAGCATTACACCAAAACACACACACACACACACACCCAGAGAGAGAGAGAGAGAGAGAGAGAGAGAGTGAGTCCTAATGGCCAGTTTGGCAGTGTGTGTCTCTGCAATTATTTGCCTGGCTTTTACCCAAGTGTGCACACACACTCTCTCATAGTTTCACTCACCCACCGACACAGATACGAAAACAGACACAGCACGCAAAATATAGACTCATGAGCGCCTCAACAAAGAGTACAACCTCGTTATTAAAAGACGCTTGCAGGTTGCACTGGCGTTGAGTCAGTAATTGTATGCTGACCCGAAGTCTGATGCAGATAAGAAATAATTTGAGATCAGACCCCAAAGGAGTGACTCTCATGGGCTCCACGAATACACACACACATACAAAAGCAATCTCCAAATGGATCTTAAATGATGCCCAGCATCCATTCTTTTTATACCAGCCCACATCCAACCACACACACGAGTGATAAATAGAGCCCATTAATGGTCACAGGCACTGGATTTATTTGTGGCAGGCCGTGCGCTCGCAGTGGCACTTTAAAATAAGCTGAGCTTCTGTATTATAAGACAAAGGACATTGCGCTTAAATTAAGATCCATTTACTGTGAGAAAGTGAGAGAGAGATTCTGGGGGAAGTGAAAGCAAAGAAAGAATCTTAAAAGGACTGCATCCAACAATAGCTTCATGTAATATCGAAATGAACTTGTCTTTATCATTTTGTAGCCATTGTCAACGTAATTGCTTGTTATTGTGGGATTATTGGGTCATAATGAGCAAACGGCGCAAGCGCAAATACTAAATAAAGGTTTATCGTACCCAATTTATGGCATTTTTGAAGAAAGAGCAATGCAGTTAGCAAACATAGCACAACATAGACAATGACTATTATTGTGTGAATGTGATTGGCAGAAGAATAAAGTAAGAGTAAAATTGTTCCTCCCCAATTGGTTTAAGAATAATAATATAAAAAAAATCCTTATTTTAGCAATTTGTGTTTGTAGCATCCATTAAACTACTATAGCAGTCCAGAAGAAAGGGTTATTGCTCAGGTTGACCTTTTTCTCAGATTTTTTCAGCCATTGATTTTTTTACCATCAAATTTTTCATTTTTTGGTAAACTCTCCTTTTAAGAGAAATAAGACAAAGAGGTTTTGATATGCCTAATGTTAATGGCATATATTGGTCTTGGATGACTACTAGATGAGAAATGCGGAAATCTTGGAAAATCCGATCACAGTCTGAGACAAAAACTTTCAGGAAAGTATTTCAGTTTCAGGAAATAATCTATGATGAATTCATGCAATTTAGTCTCCATTTATGTTTAGGAGAAGCAACTGACACATTTTCATCCTATTTGTGATTTTCATTTTATTTTTCTATTCATTTTGTGTTGGATATTTAAGATGTTACTGTAAATATACACTGTAAAATCCCCCATCCATGTAGCCATTAGCAAGCAGACAGGGGTAAATGAAATATTTAGTTGTGTTTATGTGTTTACATGCTTATATTTACATTTGCATGAGTGGTTTTTCACACAGCACACATAAAATGATTTGCATGATGTGTTGTGTCACAAATGGTGTTTGTGTACATTAACCCCCCCTCATTAACTGGGAAAGACAAAAACATGAGCACAGACTCAATCTCATTCCCATAGAAACTCCAATCAGTGATGCACATGCTAACTTGCCCCTCCTTCAAATATGTGTGCCGTGACATCCCTCGTTTAGCCCCCGCAAACCCACATGCACACAAACTCAATCGCACCGCTGCTTTTTATATTCAGACCGACATACTGCCATCCAAACCCTCAGATCAACTGATTGTATATTGATTGTATTGCAAACTAAACGTTTGATTAATTGTCCTTGCAAAACTCACAACCTCAATACCAGAATGTGTTGCATTTCCAGTGCATTTCTTTGTTGTTTCTAAGGAGTTGTTGAATGGGTGTTTTGGGTGGTTGTTAGGATGTTGCTATACCATTTGACACACAACATAACATGTCAATCATTCTAGGTGGTTGCTAGGATGTTGCTAGGTGGTTACTAAGGTGTTATGGGTAGTTTTTAAAGCATTGCTATGTGGTTAGGGCATTGGGGCTTTGGGAAAGTGATTTCACCAAGTACATCATGTTCCTGGATCAACATCTTTATTGATCCTGGAGCAACACTTAAATCAACCAATAAGATTTGAGGGACAGGTTTACAGTTTATAGTACAAACCAGTACAAGTATGACAAGTATTAAGTATTGTTTATAGTACAAGTTTAGGCTTACAAACCAGTGTTAGGTGCTTCTACTTAAGTGTTATTCACCTATCATTTCCCTCTGATTTTAGGGATAAGTTATGGGTAGGTGTATGACTACATTTTCGGACATGTTGATCCAGGAACAAAATCACAGTGACCTTGGGGCTTAGGAGAAAGTCAAAATAGTCCAATGTCAATTCTCTAGATATGGCTTGGGTCCTTTCTAAGTCTCTGTTTACACCTGAAGGTGTGTTTTGGTCGATCGGATCACAAGTAGACGAGGGACACACATTCCCATTTACACCTGGTGTTTTAAACCGTCTCTTTTGTCCACTTTCAACCACTTTTGTCCCGATTTCTTCGAGGGGAATGTCTATGGGTGGGCAGATGTAGGCTTTTTCAGATCTTTCGATCTAATGGACAAAGTAAGCTTGTGCAGTTTATATATGAATGTGACCGGAGACGACCGAAAACACACAGAGAGCATCAGCTTTAGTTTCTGCTCTGACAGCCGCAAGACTAACCGAACACTGTGAGTGTGTGTTAGAAATCAGGAATGGGGAGAGAACATTGTGCTTGGTATGTGCTTGTTTTTCATCTTCAAACCAAATTGGGTCTTCAGCCGACAAAGTTTAAATCCTGTTTGACTTGTTCGCTTCCAATAATGTTAACGCATTAGGTCAGCAGGGGAGAGTAGACGGCCTTTTGTGGCTGTTCGAACACATTCGACCACATGAGCGTTTTAACTAAAGCAATCCTTTCTAATGTGTTTTCTACTACCTCTGGAAGTGGTCGAAAGTGGACAAGCTCAAAACGTTCATTTACACCTGTGCGTAGCGTTGTCCACTTCTGATCCGATCGACTAAAACGCATCTTAATACCAGGTGTAAACAGGGCCTAAAATGCAGATCTGTAGGATTTTTTTCATTCATTTTATCATTCACCAGGTAAAAATCATAAGTGTACTCACTTAGAAAAGTAATAGACGCATGATAAAGGTGCTCGATGAGTTGCACCAAAGTTTATTGGCTTCTTAGCGTTAGATGTTTGCTCTCTAACTATGAACAATAGTAAATCTAACTTAGCAAACATAACTAATAAACTTTTTACAATGCAAAGACTGCTTCTCAAGGCACATAAGAGGTAGAAACAAAACAGATTACAACAGTTACAATCTGTTTACAAGTTAACAGAAAGACTTATTCTAAGCAACTTACAAAATCATCTTATTCCTAATTAATCTTATTTCTGTCAGGGTTCTGTCACCTCTGTCTAGTTTATTTCTTGGTTTTATGACAGAGCCCTAACTCTCCTGTTTTGTCTTGTCCTTGTCCTTGCGTGTGGTTTCGAGTGTGCTGGAGTCGTGCGCTCTCTTCTCTGTATGCCATGTTACATGTGCGAGGCGTGGTGTTTGGATCCCGGCACGTCGGTCTAGTTTGGTTTCGGTTCTGTCGGGATTCGGACATTCATAGGCCTACTATGATATTAGACTACATAGCCTATAATAAAAGATAATAAATCTCAAACCTGAACCAAATATATTTTTATTCAAAGATTGACAGTCTGTCATTAGTCTTTAGTCTGCCACAAAAAACAACAACATTAAAATCATGAACTCAAATGTAAAAAAAAAAAAAAGACTGTGAATCAGACCTTTCAGCCAGGCTACATCCTAACACTAATAAGCCTTATGCCAAAATTATTATTACAACTAAATTGTCGGTCATTAAATAAGAAAACTAAATGATTGCGTAGAGGATTTGCTTTGTGTAACCTGACATATAACGTTTTATCAGACAATAACTACTCAAGATTTTGCTTTAATATAATTTTCAGGATAATTAGGGCCGGATTCGGGATTCGGGACAACAGCTTAGATTTCGGGACTGTCCCGAATTTTTCTGGTTACCCTAGTGCTTTCATGTTGTCATGTTTTGTGTGAACACGTGGCTTATGAGTTCTCATTAGCTGAGTGTGCATGTCTCGTTTTGTGTGAGCACATGGCTTGTGATTTGTGTTACTGGCCATGTGCTTGTGTTCTAGTTCTGTTTGTTGTGAGCACATGGCTTGTCATGTGTGTTTCCTTGTGCAATGTGCTCTCCTGTGGATCGTCTAACCCCGCTCATCTTGTTACCTGATTATTGATTAATTTGCCCCACCTGTCCACCCTCGTTACCTTGCTTTGTTTGCTCTCCCCGTCGAACACACTCTCATGTCTTGCCCTGCCTGTTCCTAGTTTGCTTTGTCTAGTTGCCCGTCATGTTTTCCCCCATGGGGTAGTTTTTGTTTGTTTGTTTCATTTTTATAATTAATAAAGCCTTTAAATCTGCATTATTGAGTCTTCGCTCCTTCACCACACCCATACCTGACAATTTCTTCATCTTATTTCTAACTTACTCCATCTGAACTCTGTTATTTATCTGTAGCCTACGTGCGATCTGTTTTCTTCGTTCTTAGTTTGATAACAATTAGCCGTGAATTGTCTCTTAACACCCATTGTTAACACCACCTCCAGGAACTCTTCACTGATAACGGCCGAGTGTGTTAATGAGTGTTGATAAGGCTCCGTAAACTCTCTCTCTGACAGGAGGAGTGGCAGCTTCCTGTGACAGAGACGATAGAGAGCTGAAGGAGAACTCCATGAGTCTTTCAAGAGCACCACATTGTTTGATGCTCAAAGTTGTTGACAGTGTTGCCAAGTCCGCTGTTTTCCCTGTGGAATTGGGCTACTTTTACACTCTTGCCGCGGGATGTTTTTTTAGTCCGATTGAGCTAGTTTTGGACATGTTTGGGGCGGGTTTTGAATAGAAATTGGTCTGGTTTTGTTTTGCAAACCTGGCAACCCTGGCAGTTGAGGAATGGCAGAACCCATACACAAAAGAAATATATTTGAAATATATTTTCAGGATATATTTTGGAATATATGCAAATATTTGAAATT
>JAPMNU011484677.1:0-16740 GCA_029874995.1 Alburnus alburnus | reverse complement strand
CACACACACACACACACACACACACACACACACACACACACACACACACACACGTTCGTACGTGTGTGACATATAGACCAATTTTCAGTTGGTAAACATGGTGACGTTTTTGTGTGGGCGGAGCTTAGTAAGCTTAGGCCTTGTAACTGAGGGAGGCTCCAAAGAGACAGATTAATACACAAGAGGTCAAAACATGAAAGTTTATTCTGGACATGCAATTGCCACCACTGAAATCAATACGTCAGCATCTAGTCTGATACCAAAAGAAAACTATAGCTTTCTCAACATAACTTCTTGTTTTCATGAAAACCAGTCAACAATCTATAACTGATATGCTGATTAGAAGAACCTATAATGCAACACTATGAACTTGTTTAATCTTCAAAGACTTTTATATTTATTTCTAGTTCCATGTGAATCTATCGAACAGAAACCTATTATCATTTAAATCTAAAAGTGCGTAACTGACCTTGTAACTAATTTATAGGAGCATGTTTCATACCGATAATATTGTCAGCTGTCACCTGGTGTTCATGCTCAAGAGTGGAGGGAAATCCTGTTACAGTTCATCAAAAGACTTTACTTACTAATGTATTCAATCAATGAGTGATACGGTGAAACAGACTGAGTTACTGCTAATAGAAAGCACAGTGGGTGGAGTCAATCTAAGATGAAATGAGGAAATGTCTTGTTCACAGTTAACATTTGCATCCTCATTAAATGATGTGACGTCATGCATATGCACTGAACATTGCTTTATTAGATAAAAAGAGTTTAATATTAATACTTTTAACACTATTAATATTTTATGAATCACAAGATAAATGTAAACACATATCATATTTTCCATACGGCAAGGTTTTACCCACAATTCATTAAGTTTATTTTCATATAAATTATTCAATTATTATTTAAAGGGAGAGTAACTTTCTTTGATCCTTTACTTTGCTCCTCTGGCAAGGGCATAACATTGGCATTACATTTATTAGGTCAAATAAAAGCAAATTACATAAATTATACATAATATAAATTATATATTATGAATTTAAATGTGTATGTGATCATATTATAACGTCATCAGGGTATAATGTAAATTCAGTCTAAATTAAAAATGCTCTATTAATGACTGACAACGTATTGACAATATAAAGTATGATTTATGTCATACTTTATTTACAATAGTAATGCTGTTTGCACTGTTAAATACAAAATGTATCAGTGCTTGTACATTTCTAACTTGCTATTTGTACAGATTGGTATTTGATTGCCATTTGTACAGTAATGGTCTCTGGACATGTATAACTAATTTTTCAGCATTTGCACTGACCTGGTCCGGCTATTTTCTCGAAGTCAAATCTAATCTAAATGTGTCCACAATCTCTGTACCCTTGTCTAATTTCACTTATTTCAAATACAGAGGTAGAGTAGATGTTCAGGTAGGGCTTTGTGTGTGTGTGTGTTTGTGTGTGTGCGGTGTATTGTCTACAGCACGGGTGCGCTCATGGGGCTCTTTGAAGGGCTGAGGCAGAGCTGCCTGTGATAATTAGGGTGCAATGACCTTCTCATTAGAGCCAGGAGTCCTGATGATTATTTCTCCCCTTTTCTCTTAACGTGGACCAGCCACAGAGACAATTTTGGAATATCAAAGCAATTCTCTAAGATATTTATTAGAGTCCAAATGACAAAAACACATAGCAAAAACCTTTGAATTACCAACCCGCTAATGTATGCAGGGCCAAATGAATGGCTCGACTTTCTTTTTTTTTTTTCACCCCCTCTCTCTTGTAGCTTAAATTTTTCATTACAAATTTCCGGAGCTTCAAAGTAGCATCTCACAGTCGGCCCCCTTTCTTCTCTCCGACATGACAAAGAACTGTCAAAAACTGTCCCTGTGTTTGTTACAGTCTCCCCCCCTCTCTTTATTCCCCCTTGCATCTAAATGTCAAATAACCACGCTTAAATACAGCACAGCATCCCCTCATCTGGAGAGGCTTAGAGAGACGGAGAGAGAGAGAGAGAGAGAGAGAGAGAGGGTGAAAAGAGGGAAAAAAAACAGCAGAAGGCATCTAAAAGGGCCTTAATTAATCTTGTGCATTGATTTTGTTTTAGTGTGATGTATTCAATGAAAAAAAGATGATGCTACAAGGAGCTCTCATTAAAATCATTAGCAGCTTGATGTTAGTTGAAAACATCTCACTCTTGCACTTAAAAGCACATTTGCAGGTCTGTCTTTAATGTTGTGGACAATGGTCTTCTCTAAAGAGCAACAAACAGGGCCCAATGGACCTCTTCGTCTGGAGCGTAAAATGTGCGAGACAATGCGTCCCTGCTCTAGCGAAGCTGGACTGTGCCCAAGCTGTCCAGTGCAGGACACATTGGCTATACCTGAGTACAGGAAAACAGGAGGTTTTGACACTTTCCTTCAAATTATGGGGTGTCCTAATTGGGGCCCGGGCCGAAATGCTGACTGTGGGGTTTGAATAGGGGTGATTAAAGACACTAGGCTTAAATACAGGATGTGCCAAAAACAGCATGGGGAAGAGGAGTGACAACACACTATGCAGCACTAAAACCATGCTGGAGGAGAGGGCTATTCAATCAAATATTCATTATTGTTTAATTAGTGGGAATTCAATCAAATATTAATTATCATTTGGGTGCGACACTTCCGTTTGTTTAGCATTATCGCACTGATCACTGGCACATCAAATGGAAATCAAATTCCATACATGACTATGCAAGAACAGTGTAAAGATATCTAATGCATTATATTGTTCGGGAGTCAAGGTAATGTGTCATCTAATTCATTTAAATAATTATGAAAGGGGTAATTTACAGTAAATATAGTGATATCTCCCAGCAATTCAGGCTGAAATGAAACAAATAAATATATATATATATATTGCACAGCAGCTTAAGAATAATGGAATGATGCATAAAAAAAAACGGTCACATGGTATTCACATCACGATATTCATAAAATGAGGGTACATGTCAAAATGATGATGAACAAACATTCTAAAATTAGTAAAATTCTAATGACATCTGTAATTGCATCAGCATACTCAACTGAATGAGCAATCTCAAAGTCACCTGCTGTAACAAGCAAATTGCTGATCAGACTCATCAAACTCTTCCAACGTAAGTAACTTGAGGTCTAATTTGAGGCAAAATAAAGTTGATCTGAGTTCGTACAAACTGCCCATAAAAAGTATAAAAACATCAACACATAGTTCGACTGACATAAACATGATCGGCACGCAGCATCATAAAACAAAAAGGCCACACTATTAATAAATCATCCAAAAAGTTATAAAACCACATCCAGATCAGATGCAAACTTTTTCAAGACATTTAGCAGAGAAACCTGATTTGAATTATCCAGTGGTAAAGTGTCATATGGTTCAAATGCACTTGGAAAACGTGAAGATTAAAATGCTTGAGTGACGTGCGTTGACAGACATCTCCCTCACATATGATCCCTCACTCATCAAGAACAAACAAAGCCACAGCCTCCAAAATAATTACATCATTAAAACTGTGCTGGACCAATTAAAGCCTGGCTCCCCTTACCTGCTTTCACACCTAATTAAAAAATTAACCCTCTATTTAGGTTTTGGCACTCTGCCGTCAATGCTAATAGATAGGGGACTTAAAAAATGGGCCAGCCCTGTAAACATATAGCACCAAATATCCATGACATAGGCTTTGATTATCTATGTTTAAGATGCTGATTGGTGTTGACATGAGGTTAAAATGGAGGGAATTGTTGATTTGGTTTAATCATGATATGATTGCAAGGAAATTAAACATTTGGGGTTTGAAACATCCATGGGACAATCGGCGTGTAAGCGAAATCGACTTCTTTTGAGTTTCCTATTTAGGTCAGCTTACTCAAAGGTGTGGAACGGACAGGCTGATGCTTGAAATGACACCAAATGAGAGATGCACTCCAACGGAGGAATGCACTTGAGTGTGATCCATTAACTTGGCCTTTTTTTGCAGCCTTGAGCCTGATGCACCTGCAAAGCTTCCCCTTATACCAAGTGCTGTATAAATTAATCACATGCAGCCTCATGCACTTTGATGCATTTCCTAATGCACATTAATGAGGGGTGACAGCTGTCGCCAGAAGGCAGAATAAAACAGTTACAATTTAGGTAAAATCACAGTGTATCTGAAAGACATTTGTACTGTGTCTCTCATCTCTACTTATTTTAAATTATTTTTTTTTAACTCAAAAGTTAAAAAAGTAAGTTTTAAGTAAAAAAAGACTCATGAAACAGTTTTGAACCCACTAGTTAGTGGTCTGAATCAGACTCACTCAGCAAATCATTCAGAGGCATCCCAACTGACTCCTCACTGAACCTCAAGCAATATTTTACAATGGTCTTTTTCACTGGAAATCATTACTGTGATGTATATTATAGATTTGTGGAAAAAAGGCTTCTTACTGGCTGTTTTAAAAAAAAACTTTCTAAAAAAAATTAAAAGTAACACTTTATTTTCATAGTCCACTTTAGACATTCTATTAACTATAAGTAACTTGTATGTATTCTACTAAACCTAAACCTAACAGTCTAGTAATACTCTAATAAGAGTTGGTTGACATGTAGTTGCAAAGTTAGTAGAACGCCTAAAGTGGAGTATGAAAATAAAGTGTAACCAAATTAAAATATATTATAAAAACAAATACAGTACTGTGCAATAGTCTTAGGCACGCCAGTATTTTCACCAAAAAACAAGATTTTAAGCCAGTTATTTGTACTTTGCTGTAGTAGTGTGTCAGTAGGAAATATCAGCTTACAGTACATTCCCAAACAATCCTTTTGCCATAAATTGTAATAATCCGGTAATAATACATGAAGAGACAAACTAAATCCAGAAGAACTGCCTCCAAGGCGCCTGAAGAAATCTTCCTGCAAAGCTACCTGAAAAACTAAGTGTACCTGGACAAAAGCTGTTTTAAAGCTGGTGGTCACACCAAAGATTTGATTTAGTTAATAATTAGATTTGATTTAGTTAATATAAGTTCCATTTCAATGAGGTCTCTCCTATTGCGTAGCTATACGCTATGGGAAATTCCTTTTCTCGAGAATATTGAAAGCTAACTTTTAAAACGCAGTGCAGCTGCATGGCTAGCACAGTGAACACGAGCGCAGTCATTGGCTGTGCTGCGGCAACTGCATGAACCTATGGCGTGGCGGCGCGGGCGTGCCAGCCAATCAGGGCACTTTGCGCCCTGGCGTGTCATAACCCGCCAAGATGGGCTTGGCTTACAGCTATATTAGCCCATGACTCGCCATAGGAAATCAGATCAAATTCCTTTCAGCGAGGACTTCACTTCTCTTCGATGGACTCCGGAACAGAAAGCTTTGCCGCTGTCGAAAAGCACCATCAGCAGGACGAGCCACTGCCTTGCAGTTCTAAGGACGCCGGCCCCTCTGCCTTCAGCCCGCCGTCTTGCTGTGCCATCCGGCGTGCTATAAATATCCTTTCTAAACGCACAACAAGCGTGTTCGCCGTCGCGTTCACGTTAGTTTTTTCTCTAAAAGAGCAAATTGAGGCGTTGTTTCAAATGCCTCGCTCCACCTGTGCCTCATGTAGAGGCCCGCTCGTCGCCGAGGATCGTCACATCCTATGCTCCTCCTGCCTGGGTCGTGACTACGCGGAGGCCACGCTGACCAAGGGCGGCTGCCCTGAATGTGAGTTCCTGGATCTAACCTCGCTAAGTCAGAGGTTAGCGGCTTTTGACGACGAGCCTGCTCTTCTGCCTCTCTTGCTCGAGCTGTGTAAGAAGAAACGCCGCTCGCCGAGAGAGCCTGAGCCTGCGGTTGACAGAGAACCCACGCCGGTCAAGTCGCCGCGTGCTTCTCCGTCACCTGAGTCCTCGCCCACAACCGTCCTGTTTACGCAGGCCGACCAACGCCCCTCCTCGTGCGCGACGGGTCTTCTCTCGTTTGGAGTTTCGGACGACAAAGACAGCCTGTCTATTGCTGCATCGGACTGTGAGTGGGCCGCTTCCGCCCCGTCTACACAAGATAGCACGAGGACTAGTGTCGATGCCGAACTAATCCGCATGCTCACTAAGGCCGTGCAAGACCTCGGACTCGACTGGTCCTGGAAGCCTTGTCGAGCTACATCGGTGCTCGCCGGCGGCGTAAGCGTCCAGGCCGCTTCATCGCAGCACTCCATGGCGGTCTTGCAAGTCTTACAAGTGAAGCTTCTCCGCTCACTGGACAAGACTGGTCCCGAACCCGAGGCGTTCAGAGACCTGCGCAGCGCCACCGACCTAGCACTCAGGGCTACTAAGTCGACGGCTCAGGCTATCCTTCCTCGACGCCCCCATCACTTCAGTCCGGCCTCTTTGGTCCTGCGGTGAAGAACTTTGCGGAGCACTACTCCGAAGCTCAGCAGGCGTCCCAGGCCATGCGCCATTTTCTCCCGAAATGCTACAGTTCAACCTCGGGCGGTGGGAGAAGAGCGTTGTCTTCCCAGCGTGACAAGCCAGCTCCTACGGCGGCTAAGCCCCGCTCCGCGACGGAGGTCCGCCGCCACTCACGTTCCTCGAGGCGGCAGCCATTTACAGAGAACAAGGACACGCCGAACCCCGAGCCTCGCAAGCCGTCCTAGCCGGGACGAAAAGGGTGAGTCCAAACCCTGCCGCGGCCGGGTTAATCTCCCCGAAAAGGGCGAAGCTCTCTCCAGTCCCCCTCGCTCTGGCGGCTGGAAGAGTGAATTTTGCAGAAAATGTGCCTGTTACAATACACGCTCACCTGCACCCAAACACCGTTTTCACGGCGACCCAAATAAACCCAGAAAAGAACTATTTTCTGCCTGTGTCATGTCTAGGTCACGTGCCCATCATAAAGTGCACGTCCTCACTCACAAACACTGTTTCCACTGTAAGCAGCCTGCCATCCCACGCTGCAAGCATGAAAAATGTAGATATAGTGCCCACCGTAGAGTCTGCACATCTACACACAAGCACTCCCCCCACTCTCAAAAACTTGCCAGCTCTCGCTGCGAGTGTTGTAAATGTAGTTCCAGTGCCCACTACAAAGTCTGCACAGCTACACATGAGTACTTGTCCCAAATCACTAGCCCACGCTGTACATACAGCAGAGGTTCATGTGCCAGTTACAAACCCTGCACATGTCTACATAAGCGCTGTCAACGGGGTAAGCTATCAGCCCGTACAGCGCCGGGCTCTGAGTGTTGCACGAGTGAGGCACGCCTACGGCAAGTCGCGCTCTCACTAATAAGTACTGTCAATACGATATCACAGCGTTGCCCGTCAGGTTTGATAGAGAACATGAATGTAGATTCGGTGCCAGCGTTGCTGCACGCATCCCTACATATGATATCAGCCCCGGGTCAGATTTCTCACATACATGCCGCAAAGGGAGCGCAGCAGACAGGGTTCGCGAAACAGTGGGCAGAGCGAGCTTCCGCATCAGATGGGCTCCCGCCCAACACTCATTCATCCCCTGATTCTGCATGCCAGTGCATGGCGGGCCATCCCAGGCATTTCACAGTGGGTACTGAGAACAGTAGAGCAAGGCTATTTGCTTCATTTTGCTCGCAGACCACCACGCTTTCGAGCCAAGGTCGAGACAACAGTGAGAGAGGGCATGGCCCACATTCTCCGCACAGAAGAGTCAAAACTGTTAGAAAAGGGAGCGATCCAGCCGGTTCACATCTCGCAGAGCGAGTCAGGCTTTTACAGCCGTTACTTCCTCGTCCCCAAAAAGGACGACGATCTCAAACCCATTCTGGATCTCAGAAAACTGAACGAATTGCTCATGAGTCGGCCTTTCAGAATGTTGACGACCAAGCAGATTCTCACGCAAATTCGCCCGGGAGATTGGTTTTTCGCAGTGGATCTGAAAGATGCTTATTTTCACATCCAGATATCGCCCCGTCACAGGCCATTCCTGAGATTTGCCTTTGAGGGTCATGCTTACCAGTACACAGTACTTCCGTTCGGCCTGTCTCTGGCTCCTCGTACATTTACGAAGTGTATGGACGTGGCACTTGCCCCTTTGAGACAACGGGCCGTGCGTGTGTTGAATTACCAAGACGATTGGCTAGTCATAGCACAATCGGAGGAGTTATTATTAACTCACAGATCCTGGCTTCTCAGTCACCTAGACTCTTTGGGCCTCAGGATCAACGCTGCCAAGAGCGAACTATCGCCCAGACAGAGAATTTCCTTCTTGGGCATAACGTTGGACTGTTTGGACATGAAAGCATGCATGACGTCAGCACGCGCTCTCTCTATACAACACCTGGCCACCTCTTTCAGCGTGGGCGCGTTGACACCTCTCAAGAGGTTCCAGAAGATGCTGGGCATGATGGCCTCTGCATCCCCGGTCCTGCAGCTGGGTTTGCTACGCATACGCCCACTGCAACACTGGCTAAAAAAACGCTTTCCAACTCATGCATGGCGATCTGGCCATTTACGAATCAGAGCGAGTCTTAGCTGTGTCAGAGCACTGGCTCCCTGGAAAAGGGCCAAATGGTTTCGGTCTGGCGTGAGTCTAGGTATTGTGTCAGACAGACCATCTTGACAGATGCCTCCAACCTAGGTTGGGGGGCTCTCTTCGAGGGCAGGCCAACATCCGGTCTTTGGTCAGACTCGGAAAGGAGCCTTCACATAAACTGTTTGGAGATGAAGGCAGTCGCTCTAGCGCTGGAAGCCTTTCTCCCATACCTACGGAATCATCACGTGCTGGTCCGTACGGACAACTGAGCTGTGGTGTCGTACTTGAATCGCCAGGGCGGGGTCAGGTCCAGAAACCTGCACGCGCTGGTGGAGAGCATCATCCTTTGAGCCCAGCGCAACCTGCACTCGCTCAGGGCAGCTCACGTACCAGGCATCCTGAACCAGGGCGTGGACATGCTGTCCAGAGCAAAAGTGGTCTCTTCTCCCGCAGACGGTTCAGCGGCAGTGGAGCGTCTTTGGCAGGGCAGAGGTCGACCTCTTCACCTCAGAAGACAATGCTCAGTGCCCAATGTACTTCATGAAGAGCAAGGATGCGTTCGCCCACGTATGACCGGAACGCCCGCTCTATGCGTTTCCACTGGTGTCTATGATACCGCAGGCCATCAAGCGAATCAGGGAACACCAGAGTATGGTGCTGTTCATAGCTCCGCTCTGGAAAAATCAGTCATGGTTTCCCGAGCTGATTCAGATGGCGGCCTCAGCCCCCTGGCCGATTACGCTGAGGAGGGACCTTCTCTCTCAGGAAAACGGCACGATTTGGCACCCTCGTCCCGATTTGTGGGCCCTGCATGCATGGCCACTGAACAGATATCAGGGGACCTTTCCAACAGGGTGTTGAGAACCTTAACTGAGGCCAGAGAGCCGTCGACCAGGCGCCTATATGCCCAGAAATGGCCTACGTTTTCTAGCTGGTGCTTAGCACGGGAGCTAGACCCACAGTCATGTGAGGTACCATCGGTGCTCACCTTCCTACAAGAGCTACTGGACGCTGGACGCACCCAATCCACGCTCAAAGTGTATACGGCAGCCATAGCGGCTTTTCATGCTGCGGTAGCTGGTAAATCACTGGGAAGGAATGACCTGGTAGTTCGATTTCTAAAGGGCGCTAAGAGGTTGAACCCTCCACAGCCCCCCTCTGTCCCTAGTTGGGACCTGTCACTGGTACTAGAGGCCCTGAAAGGCCCCCCATTTGAGCCACTTCAGTCTGCGGACTTAAAGTCGCTTTCGCTCAAGACCCCTTTGCTTATGGCAATCGCGTCAGTCAAGCATGTGGGTGACCTACAAGCATTATCTACCAATGCTTCTTGCCTTGAGTTCGGACCTAATGACTCCAGGTCCTCGTCCTTAGACCGAGGCATGGCTATGTTCCCAAAGTGTTCTCCACTCCGTTCAGAGTGCAAATTATATCATTAACGGCCCTTCCTTCGCTGGACGGAGAGAGTGATGTGAGTCTGCTTTGTCCTGTCAGGGCACTCAGAACTTATCTGGAACGTTCCATGTCATTCAGACGATCGGAACAGCTATTTGTGTGCTTTGGCGGCCGCTCAAATGTGCTAGCTGTCTCTAAGCATAGTCTGTCGCGTTGGATAGTGGACGCTATCACGCTGGCTTATGAATCAAAGGGCATGCAGTGCCCTTTGGGGGTTAGAGCGCACTCCATGAGAGGCATGGCCTCTTCCTGGGCATGGTCTAGTGGAGTCCCCCTTGAAGATATTTGTGCGGCGGCAGGCTTGGCCTCACGGTCCACATTTATGAAATTTTACAAGTTGGAGGTTCCCGCTTTGCAAGCTAAGGTTCTTTAAGTCTAAGTGCAAGCACTACCCTATTCATAGATCCAACCTAGTTTGATCTGGCATACTTGGCTTATTCTGCCCCACATAAAGCCTGTCAGTGACTGGCTGTGAATATATACACATATATACCAGATATATATATACATGTGTGTACACATATGGGCTTATTCTCTCCTATCGGGTCTCAAGCTTTGCTTTGGGCTGTACAGGAGCGAAGAGAGCACGCACGGCGTTTTGCAGGGGTTATCCCATAGCATATAGCTACACAATAGGAGAGACCTCATTGAAAGGGAACTACTCTGTTACTTACATAACCTCAGTTCCCTGAAATGAGGGAACGAGTATTGTGGACTATGCCGTTACCAACAACTTTATGGTTCATGCAGTTGCCACAGCAAAGCCATTGACTGTGCTCGTGTTCACTGTGCTAGCCGTGCAGCTGCACTGCGTTTTAAAAGTTAGCTTTCAATATTATTGAGAAAAGGATTTTCCCATAGTGTATAGCTACGCAATATATTTCAGGGAACTGAGGTTACGTGAGTAACCGAGTAGTTAACTGATAAATAAGATCTATTTATGAAAGCATCCTCACATTACAGCATTTTTATACAAGTGCCTTAAACTTTTCACAGTACTGTAGCTTTGCAGATAGGTTTCTTCAAGCGTCTTGGAAATGTTGCCGTAGTTTTTCTGGATTTAGTCTATCTCAGTTTTTTCTGTTTATTCATGTAATCACAGACAGATTCGATGATGGTGAGATCAGATCTCTGTGTGGATCATATTGGCCTACTGACACAATACACCAAAAAACTGGCTTGAAATTACTAACGTGCTACCTTTTGCACAGTCATGTATCTTAAAAATATTATTGTTTAGAATAATAGGTATAATTGTATGATTTAACCTACTCTAAAAAATATTGGGTTATTTTTTCTACCCAAATCCTTGGTTGATCCTTTTGAGTAATTATTTTGGGTTATTTTTTCAGTATTTGGGTAGTTTTTGTCTTAGCTAGCTCCTGGGTCAGACGTAACAACCCAGTGTTTGGGTAGTTTTCTTGTGTTACCCAGATCTTGGTTCAGACATAACAACCCAGGGATTGAGTTATTTATCGGTGGCTTTTTGCGACCTCTTCAGGAGAGAGCAGTGCAGCTCCGTCAAAATGGTGCGTGTCTTTGTTAAAATACAGGTTTGTGTACATTTTATTTTATCTATAAATTCGCTATTGTGCTGTAGGCTATATCGTTTTTATGCAAAGCAACATACAGGGGCGCGATGTGAGTCAACTACACACGAGTGTCGCGTTGATCTTTTTGCGAGATGGAAAAGCCTGATGCCTTGCATAACATTTTATGATTTTATTCAAAAAGATACAGAATATAAATACGTATGATGTCAAAATATGTTCTCAGAACTGTACATGGATTGTTTATGGACAGGTTATGGAGTCTATTGCCGCATATTTCGGCTACGAGTGAAAAGCAGTTTCAGTTAGAAGTTCCCCTGCTGAACATGTGCTGAACATGTGTACAAGTGCCAGTGTTGTGCCGAATTTTGACCCCCTGCAAAATTATTACCCCCTTCGTTGAAGTCAGTACCTGATTGCCTAATCCTAACTCCACCCCTAATCCTAACCCCTCCCCCACAACTAATCCTAAACCTACCAATGCTAGGGGGGTAATAATTTGACAGGGGTTGAAATTCGGCACAACATCGGTACGACATCCAGCGCTGTTACGGTGGAAACGGGACTACAGAGATTGCTCGATTACACTTGAATTACTTATAAATGTTTAATTTTTGCTTGTAACATTTGTTAAACAAGCTTAGATGTTGGCAATATGTATTTAAAATTATGTAAAATATCCTATACTGTAAAATATGATTGAAAATAAAGGAATTATCATGCAAGCCAGTGGTTGTATAGAGTATTTTAATAAAAGTTTAGAGAATTTAAGTTAGACATTAATTCATGTATGAAGTGAAGTAAAAAATATATAAAATAAAATAAGCTAGTATTATAGTAAAACTGAATCAAATATGCTGGGTTAAATAAACAACCCAATTTGCTGGGTACAATAAGCCCAACATGTGTTCTGTCCTATTTTTACCCAGCCCTTGGGTTGAAAACAATCCAAATTTTTTTTAGAGTGAACTAACTGTAAGGGAAACTTTGAAGGCAAGGCAGGGTGGGTGACATTCAACCATAATCAACACTACAGAGTCACACTGTTATGGCACAATTACAATTAGCATCACTAGAGTGACTGCATCAAATTGGAACTAATTTATACTAAATACAACTAGAAAAACTCCAGGGTTTATACAACCAAAAACATTGTGGTCTTTACTAAAATCTTCACACATTGTTCATAGGCAGCATTTCACATAGACGTTGTTCCCAGAATCCCACCATAAACAGAGCACTCTGAAAAGTATAAATACACTGCAAAATATCTCATTAAGATCATTAAATGACCTTCAGCGGTTAATTAGATATAAAGCGCAGAATATGGTGGCAGTGTGGCCGATTCTATTATTCATCTTTGGCCTGTAATGACATTTCTCAGCTGTCAGAAGCGTTGCGGGGGGTTGCCTGTGAGGACCGGGGTGAATTGAACCCCTAAGGGGTGTACGAGACGTTTTTCAGTGTGCGTGATGCTTACTAAATACTAAAAACACACAACACAAACCAGTAAATATGGTAACAATATACTGAGCGTCAGCCCTGCTAAGGGAATGCTTGTGACCTTCCTGATTTCAGAGCAAGTCCATATTTCTCCCTCCCAATAAAAGGCTTTAAAGGGATCCTAAAGATTTAATTAAGATGTCAGCTGGCGTGGGTCACTCCTAGTGCAGTATCACAAGCTGGAAGATATACTGTACCACTACAAAGGGCCAGGCTGAAGCTAAGTGGCCTGGCAGAGCTGTGCTGGAATGCAGAACTTCTGATTTACAAAGGGAGCCTCACTGTAAAACACTAGTAGTTTAAACACATCCGCAAAACTCTGAGCAGACAGCGCTCACTGCTCTGTCCGGCCAAAAAAGAGGCTCAGGACAGTTGTTATTATTCGGATTAAGGAACATCAATCTGAAAAATAGATAAAAACGGTCACTTCTAAACATGTTCATACAGTACAACAGTTAAATCTGATTGGTCGAGTAGTGTTCCAAGAGCAGCAATATATAATCCAACAGCACTAGTAATTCTTAGAGGCCTTTCACACAGAACGAGTTTCTGCATTTCACTGCTCTGCTTTTTCAATGTTCTCTATAATAGATAGACCTGTTTGACCATTACGAGTGCGTCTCGTGCACGATACAGCGATCTAAAAATGTGGTGATCAAATGAAAACGTCAACTTTTAATAAGCACGCCTCTAGACCTTGCAGTGCCCTGCATCACAATTTTACCTTCAAAAGCATGTTCTGTGTGAATGGCCCCTTACTGTTAAAATCACTCCGCTGTTTTGTGTTTGCTCGTTCCAGACTCTGTTAGTCTATCTATTAGTGGTGGGTTTTACTTTTTTTCTTTACATGGTACATTTATACAGTTGTAGGTGGCAAGTGACTGACATTTCATGAGTGACTCAACGATTCATTCAACCGATTAGTTAAAAAAATGCTGATTAATTCAAGAATGAAACATGTGACTGCCTTTATGAGTGTGTCATTGAAACGTTTACCAAACTGATTCATTCAAATGCAACTTATTCATTCAGGAAACTACTGTGACTGCGCCCAAAAGCTTAGGCAGCTGACTTGTTGCTTTGCTGCCCTATCAGGCAATGACTTCTGAGGCAGCGTAATGATTTAGTGATATACAGTATATATATATAATATCTCGCTAGAAATTACATAAAAACTGAAAAACGTTGATCAAAAATGTACATTTACACACAAACTGACCACCAACTGCACTTTATTTTTTAGCTTAACTGTCACAGACTGGAACACACAGGATTGTGGGATATCAAAGGCAGAGAAGGATATTTGATGCCTTCCTTGTAAGGAAGTATTTGTAGGCTTTCGTGTTGTTGTTTGGAAATGTGCAACAGTTCTGCTGTGGCTTCATTTGTAACTATTTATGCTGTTTAATACAGACAAAACAAGTAAATGGCAAAACTCTGTCTAAAATGTAAGTTGCTCAAAACTTACACACTTTCAAAATACCAGACAAAAAGTCCTCATGCAAGATGTTTATAATGCAAAGCAAAATACCAATGGGCCACAAAAGGGTAAAGAAATGCTTTTCTCACTGTCTGTCATCTTGTTATTTTGAAAGCCTTTTTGCATCTCACAACAGATGAGATTTTGAAGGGCACTTAAGGGGCTTCTTTGGGGGCTCAGGAAGAGGAGGGTGGGCATACCAAGTGACAGTGGGCCAACAAATCTCTGGAACAAACCGGCCTTCATGTGCAGCAAAAGAGCCCTGTCACAACCCCCAGCCAACAGCAGTCCCACAGTTCATGGGACAAATATCAAAAAAAAAAAAAAGCCTCCGCAGTGCCTGACAAGTCTTAGTTGATCAGGTAAGACAGCACTGTGTGAGCATCTCTGCCACACCACAAGGGCTTGAATATCTAAGATCTGCCTCTCATGCTACTGTAAATCACATCCAATTATTTAAAACTACATGTGGCATTATTTTATCCATTCACACGAGAAATTATAAATGAGAGTCTGTTTTTTTGAGGGGCCATTTTTGCATTTTTAAACCCCCAAAAATACTTTTTGGGAACTCCTATATATTTTTTTTTAAATAAAATAAAAATCAAGGCCCTATAAAGCAGACCTGGTGTGATTCACCTTTTTTCTCACATGCAGCAATGAATTAGGAGGATGTGCTCTGAAAAGGAAAAGCTATTCTGGGTCATGGGCCAGGCACGTCTCCCTTAATCCTCCTCCACATGCGTCCAACCAAGTGAAGACCGATGCCTTTGTTAAATATTCATCAATGGCTGTCAATAATTAACTGCTCATTATATGAACTCAACGAGGATTCTCATTCTAAAATTAATGTGCTGCTAATGCACAGGGTGAAACCACGCTCTTAAGAGCCGTGCCATGAAAGCATGACCATGAAAGCATGATCCTCGCTATTCTTCCTCAGTTGTAGAGAGAACAGAGAGCTTTGTCTTCAATCAAAAATTTAAAGCGCTTGTCCCAGCTCGTCAGATTTCGATCTGTTGGTTTTGTATTCTTTAACTGAACAAGACGTTTCAACTACGGCAATAGAAAATGGAGCTTGTTATTTCTGCTTTTTAAATAGAGAAACTTTAAAAGAACTACTTTTTTTTCGTAACACGTATCCTTTTGAGAGCTGAGCATAATGACATGAGAAAGAAATTTGTTGGGATTTGTCATAGAAATGTATTGTAAAATCAGCGCTGAGTGATCGCGGGCGTGAGGATGCGGTCCTGGGGCGAAGGCAATGCAAAAGCAACTGTAATCAGCTACTTCAAAGAGAAAAGTCACTGTTTCTGCTCTGAGAAACTTTGAGGCGTGTGTTAATAACCATGCATGGAGAATTTTCTTTTCTTTATTGTTGTTGTTTGTTGTTCTGATTTACAGCAGGAAATCCCTCACTGAGCCATCAGAGAGTTGAGCTGTTCACTTTGTTTGTGTGTGTGTGTGCATTGCTTTAGGCCATGACCATGCAAGTAAACAGAAACAGGCTGTACACATTTGCAAACACACACACACATATGGTTCGTACCACACACAGCTTTGTTATTTCCATTGTTATTACCCCATTTGTATAATTAGGCAACTAAATTACTCACATCAAAGATGCCCGCCCCTAATAGACACCCGTATCTGAGGACATTGGAAAGCTGCCTTGCTCCTCTCCTACTAAAAGATGCTAGCCTTGATTAGCACGCTATTATGAGTGCTTAGAGCAAAGCAGGCTGAACACACACACATTCTCTCTGGCACTTCTGCCTAGAATAACATTATTTTCCCTGCCTGTCAACGGGGCTTCCTGTCTTCCTTGTGGGCGACAGATCTTTTTAACACAGTTAGATTATAAACACACAGAAGTCAAAATGTGCTAGAGTGTGTTCAGCATTGTTCTTTCCCCACGAGGTTTCAAGAGCAGAACACTGTTAAATTAAGCATACGTCGACAATGAGTAAGTCTCACAGTCAGACTCCTGACACTAATCAATACAGGCTTTCCAACAGCAAACATTCTGTCTCCATTTCTCACTGTCTCAGATGCGAATTCCAATGTCAGTAGAAATTCGAAAAAATAAAAATAAAAAAATAAAATAAAATTTGCATTCATTTAGTTTCTGGCTTACTTAGAACTTTTAGGAACTCAAGTAATGCATCTCAATGAAGATTTTTGGTTATGTACAAAAGAAGCATAGAGGGTGAGTTGGATTCATGCACTTTTTAGCTCCAATAGTCACACACACACACACACACACACA
>JAPMNU011484670.1:11730-29007 GCA_029874995.1 Alburnus alburnus | reverse complement strand
TATGTGTATAGGCCCGTACAGGTGGAAAATGGCCTCTGAAGTGGTATGCGCCAGAGTGCATTCATTTTCACAAGTTTTCCAGCAAAAGTGATGTTTGGAGCTTTGGCATTACGATGTGGGAGGCCTTCTCCTTTGGAGGGAAGCCTTATAAGGTAAATATTTACACTGTCACATTACGGTACTTGCAACCAACTTCAATGAGTTGCTCATGTGACTTTTCATCCATTTATTTTCCCCGTGAAGAAAATGAAAGGCCCAGAAGTAATGAGTTTTCTTGAAAGTGGTAGCCGTATGGATTGCCCAGCTGGATGTCCTGAGACCATGTATGAACTGATGAAAGAATGCTGGACATACAAGTAAGTATAATCTAATGCCATCAAGTATTTACATTAGCTATGTTTCCATCCAAAGTTGTGTCAAAACTTATGCGCAAAATTGGAATATCGCTTAAAACATTTGCAGATAAAGCAGCGTTTCCATCTCATGTGTTCAAGAGAACAAAATCGTCACTTCCTGGGAAATTGGCACAAAATATCTGTAATAAAAAAAGAAGTTTCTGCAATCGGGGGAAGCCACTGTGGCTCTATTTTTCAACATCATAAATGACTTGCGTCTCAGAGTGCGCAGACGAAACGCAATATACCCTTTCATGTTATCCTGCGTTCGGATGCCTGGTGTTTGGGAACACAATCATGTGAGACACTTCTGGCAGGTCATTATGCTAAATTATTCTGATGAAAGACTTTGGCTCAGGCATTTCAGAATGATCAAGCCAACATTTGAGATGCTGTGCAATGAAATTGATTCACTTGTTAGACTTGTTATCCAGTTACATCCACTGTTGAGGCAAAGTCACGTGTGATTTATTTATTTATTTTTGCACATTGAGGGATTTATTTGGGAAATGTGTTTCCATCATAGTTTATGCGCATGTATTATGGAAATTTGTTTTCATCTGTCTCAATTGAGTGCATACGTTTTTTATGCAGATTTTTTAGAATTTATGCACATCTTGGCGTTCCCATACAGCATTTTTTTTATATATGATATCCCAAAATGCACATAAAAATAGGTGGGTGGAAACATAGCTTGACATTATAAACTACTAGTCATGCTTGTCTGTTTACTTGTGTGTGGATGAGGGACTGAAGCAGATATGAATAACTTCTGAATGACGTCTGACTTTTGTCTTCTGCAGGCATGAAGAACGGCCAGGCTTTGTCAAAGTGGAGGAGAAGATGAGAACTTTCTATTACTCCATTTCCAAAAAGATACCAGATTACATGAAAACAGAGAATGGAAAGCCTCCTAAGTGATCAGAGGGGCGAATGGAAACATTTCAAGCCAGGACAGAATGAAAGCATCGGAAAAACTGTTTTAAAATATATGTTACTCTAATATTATGTCTATCAAACTATCTGACTGAGCGATGCAAGTCATCTTTTTTTAATTATTAGCTTGTCACTATCAGTGCTCGTAATACTACTTTCAGCCAGTGCCTATTTACTATTTAAATATGATATATAATAGTTGGTTATCAAAAGAAATACTTTTTCCCTGCAAATGTGTTTCAGTTAATGAAATCAGATGGATGTATTTTCTCCATACATTAACACTTTCAAGATGAAAGTAGGCTACATATTTACTCAAACTTTATGGTCTTGTTCTCTTTGTTAAATATTCTGTGATTGTATGTTTCCTGCCATTCCTTTCGTTTAACAATATATATGTTCTCAAACTTTTGTATTTTAATTCATTTTGTAACAGTTCTTGAGTTTTCAAACTTGCAATAAACTGCACATGCCTCATTACTTCTCCATGACACCTGTTTATAAATAATTTACTTGGTAACACTTTATTTTACAGTGTCCTTGTTACATATCATGTACTTAACATAGTAATAACTTAAATGCAACTAACTCTCAACCAAACACTAATCCTACCCTAACCCTAATTAATTTTACTCAGTACTTAAATGTAATTACACTGTAACAATGAGAGTGTTAAAATAAAGTTGAACCATTTAGTTTAATGTGAATTTAAAAGGCTGCTTTTTAACTTTTAAGCTATAAATATCTCCAATACATAAAATGTTTTGATGTTAGTGTGTAACCATAGTGAATCCAATACACTTCCTTCATGTTCAGTGGCAGACAGAAGAGGCTCTACTGATGTTTCAATAGAGGAAGTGTACTTTGCTCAGCAGGGAGGGGCTTGTGGTTTCCTTAGAAAGTGTGGACTTAATAATTGTTACAGTGCGAAGGCCACGTTCCTTTTAACTCTATAACAATTGCAAATACAATGTGATTACAATAACGAAGGACGTTCTTGAAAAACGAACAAAATAGAGGGCGGTGTAAAAAGGCGCTTCACATCAAAGCGGAACAAGAAAGGCGCTTGCTCGCGGTAAGTTTGCTTCAACTTCACTGTACGCTTCGAAAACATTCGCTTTACAAAATCGTTTTTAAATACGTTTTGAGTATTTGATTCGCGATTTTTACAAAGGTTATTTTGTTATCGCACCTATATGTTTCAATGAAAGTTACATTTGTGTGATTATCAGTCCTGGTCACGCCATTAAAAACGACATCGTCACACGGAATTAGCGTGTAGACAGACGAGAGTCTCGCGCAACATGTTGTTTCGCTTTTTGTGTGTGTTAGTGGGATCCATTCATTAAGAAACATGTACAAATTCACATCTTTACAATATTTAAGTTGTAAGTGTGTGTGTGTGTGTGTGTGTGTGTGTGTGTGTGTGTGTGTGTGTGTGTGTGTGTCATTAATTAACACACTGTAGATATTAGCCTATAGAAGATGCTGGAATCCCCCTGCCCTGGCCAATAAATGCCACCCATGGTGCCATTGCGGAAATTACTCAGAAATTCCCATAATATTCTAAATATAATGCCTGTGTATACAACCTGTTCAGTGACCAACATTTCTTTAACATGCAGATATGATATATTGTATTGTTTGTTCATCATGTTAATCTGAGAAAATCTGTTTTCTGTTTCTCACTACATTTTACCACTTGATGTTGAAGGAAGGACAACAAATTGGAATTAATCCTTGAGTTTGAGAAAAGAATCATGTAAGAAATGCATGAAAGAATGCAAGTATAAAAATGTTGATTCAAAGACTGAAGTTATTTCAGTGTCAGAGCTGAAAGAAAATCACAAGGACTCTTTTTATGTGTTTTGTTCCCACCTGGAAATATTAGAGGAGGTCTTGAAAAAGTCATGAAAATTAAGAAAATCCTCTTAATATATATATATTTATCTTGTTTAGCGTTAAATAATATAAACAAAAAATATTGACTAGAAACTGCTCTTTATGTGTGCAATGTTATGAAATGTTGTTCTCATCATAAAATGAAATCATTATCCAAAAGGTCTGGGAACCCGGGAGCGGACAAAGTTTGACCTAGTTTTATTTTTCTCTCCCTTTTTCGCATTCAGCATCCATCCTCCCTCAGAGTACAATCGCTGATTACCGAGAAGCCTCCACACAATATTGTCATTGTTTATCCATCCTTTAATTTGTCATTTCAGGCACCCCTGCTATCAAAAGGCTCATTTTAAACGCATTACACAACAATCCCGTCCTCCGGCAACCATGTCCATGGCCCTAAAACAAGTCTTCAACAAGGACAGGACATTCCGGCCCAAGCGCAAGTTTGAGCCTGGAACGCAGCGTTTTGAGTTGCACAAGAAAGCACAGGCGTCTCTTAATGCCGGTCTGGACCTGAAGCAAGCGGTGCAGCTTCCGCATGGCGAAGACCTCAACGATTGGGTGGCCGTTCACGTGGTAGACTTCTTTAACCGCATCAACCTCATCTACGGCACAATCAATGACTCCTGCACAGACCAGACCTGCCCCATTATGTCCGGTGGGCCAAAGTACGAGTACCGCTGGCAGGACGAACAGAAGTACAAGAAGCCCACCGCTCTCCCAGCACCCAAATACATGAGCCTGCTAATGGACTGGATTGAAGTCCAGATCAACAATGAACATATCTTCCCCACTAATGTTGGTAAGGACCACATGATCCAAAACACTTTGTTGTTGACCAACATTTCCTTAATTTGTTGGATGCGTTTAGTTTTTAATCAAGTTAAAAGTCCAAAGTATACTTCAGTTTTTACGTGTACGCAAGGGTACACAGTGTGCGTGATGCAAATTTCGTCACCAGAAACTGTTTTTTGTAACCACACGTACAGACACACAGTTTTTGTAACCGTACGTACTTTGTACGCACAGGTCACACATTACAATTGAATTGAAATACTGGAGACTGCAACAACAACATATGCCCGCATTGACAAGCGCTTGTGTAAGGGGGTTATAAGATAGTCGCAACTTTATTTTCAAAGAATACAAAGACATTTTTATCTGTCATAACTTCTGGAGAAAAATAGCGCAGACACTGGACAAAGATGAAACTTTCTAGAGCGCATGTGCCGTGTTCGACTGTACGCATACGCGTAAAAAACGGAAGTGTTCTTTGGGCTTTGCAAAAGTGTTACCAAACAGTCTTTATTAAACTAACAACGGAACACTCAGGAGATCACAGGAGCTAAATGTTAACACAACCACACAACATTGACAATATTGGACACTGAACAGAAAGAACTCAAGGCTTAGGGACTGTTTACACGACACCGTTTTCAACTAAAAACTTTTTATGCGTTTTGGCCGTTCATTTACACGACAGTGGCTTTTTGTGGGCATGAAAATGCAAACCTTTGAAAACGGGTTTCAAAGTGCAAGTTTTTGAAAAAGATACCGTTATCTTCTCCGTGTTAACTACAAAAACGAATTCGTGAAAAAGGTGATGTCATGCGCATGCATATTACATGTTCAGTCTATAGGCGCGTAGTGTTTCTTTACAAAGTGACTGCCAACTACTGGCCTGGCATAAATAATACAGTGTTTTCGTGGATCCGTGTGAGCAGGGATCGTTTTCACCATATTGGTGTATGTATGCAAAAAAAACGCAAAGGAAAAACATTTCTGTTTTTAGTGCATCATTGTCGTGTAAACGTACCTTAAGATTGCTGACAGTTTCCATTAAGTCTACTGGTAACTTACAGTTTTCTTCATTGTAGATTGAATATCAATATTGCTAGATTACTAACATTAAGGTTTGGGGTTCGAGTTAGTTTGCTAAGAAGGAGTGAATTAATTCATTATTAGTCCAAAATGTATTTTGACACCGAAGTCACACTTTGAAATGTATGAGATACATTGCTCATATAGCAAAGTATGAAACAAAATGGTATCTGCAAACAAATTATCCAGGACATTTTCTTAGAACGTTTTGGAGTCATTTTTACACTTTTAACCAACTGACGATTTTAGTAAATATACAATATGAAATCAGTTCAGAAGTTTGACACCCAGAAAGTGTCTTTTATTAGTATGTCAATTGTTTTATAATTTAAAACTTTATTTTGTGAAATATTTTGCTTGAAACTTTGCTCATTCTTTAAAATAAATGCAACGCAATGACATTCAAACTTTGTCAAATTTAGCTTAAATGCCCAAAATGCTGTACCTTTTGAGGTTTATATATATATACAATATTATTATTATTATTAATTATTATTATTATTATTATTTTGGTCCTCTAAACCTTTGTAGGTCATCAGAGTGAGCTATGCAGAAGACATTTGAAGATAATTCTAGTATGGCACGGATGTCTCAAAATGGCTATCATATAGGTCATCATACAAGTATAACATGTTGACCATTTGAAGCAGCATTTAAGACATGAATAAACTATGAATCATGTAGTTTGTCAAACATGCAGAGACCTTTGGGATGGTCAAGTGCAGTGTTTGATCTCCCTGGCTTTGTCTCATTATCTCCAACCTGCCATCTGACATCTGTGATGCCTTTCAAATGGGGTCATACAATTTACAGTGGGATATAAATAGACTAAGTCTGCATATGGAACAGATACTTAGAATGCAATGAGACGGTTGCAAAATCAGCTATGTATAAGGACATGGTTGTCTGCATACAACCCAGATCGCAGGACTCTATTAATAAATGGCGCTGTGGAAATATGATTCTGCAATTTATAATCCATCATATCACGTGTCCCAGATAAGAAACTTATAATGTGAGGACGTGCAGAGGAGAAAATAAAGTTTTAAAGTGAAAATGAAAATGAGTTTTCTCTCATTCAAAGATACGAGACACTCTGATGATATCAGCAGACTCTATGGCATTTTTATCTTTAAGTTCTGGGTACACAAAGAGTATGTAATGCAACATAATGATGTTAAAATACAGATGCTGCCATCTTTCTAAAGTCATTTTTGCAAATTTAAAATTGTTAAAAATGTAAAATAGATTTCTCAATAAATATTCATCCATGACATTTAATATTTTGGCTTTCATCGCTATTCATATTTGTCTCTCTTCAGAAAATTAAAGAACAAAAGTAAAAATATGAGCCAGGGAAGTTTCCGAAATTTGATTGATTTGACACGCAATGATCCAACACTAATTTCTTTCCTAAAAAAAAAAAATCTGTCGTGTGTGTAATTTTGTATGCTACCACTATGTATTTGAAAAGTATTAACACTCTGTTAACAATGTTTCGTTATTGCAATTCTCGCTCTTGAGACTGTTTTCTCATTGAAACACGTAGGTTATTTATTCTCTTTGTGGTTTATTTTCATTTTCGTGTGTTGTTTCTTTTTTAGGTACACCATTTCCCAAGACCTTCATGCAGGTAGCGAAGAAGATCTTGTCTCGTTTGTTCCGGGTATTCGTCCATGTCTACATCCACCACTTTGACCGCGTGAGCCAGATGGGAGCAGAGGCCCACGTGAACACCTGTTACAAACATTTCTATAACTTTGTTACTGAATTCAACCTCATAGACCACAAAGAGCTGGAACCTCTGGTAAGCATATGTGTTAAAGAGAACAACAGTTTTTTCATCTGCAGCAAAATGCATATATTATATTATATTCATTTTATATTATAGTATATCTGCATTAAATTGCTATAGGAAAACATTACATAAAATTGTATCTGCTGTAAAATGCTACAGAAAAACATTATATTACATCATATTATATAATATATTTTTATCTGCAATAAATTGCTATAGGGAAACATTTTATGTGCAGTAAAATGCTACAGGAAAACATTTATTATATCACATTATTTAATATTATATGCCTGTGTATGTGTGGGTTTATAAACATGCCAAAGTGAGTTCCCATAACCTCTTGAGAGCAGAAAGCGAGAAACAAAGAGCGACAGATACAGAAACAAGCGCTAATGCTTCATCTCATGATTAGTAGATAACAAGCCCATTTTGTAATGGCTTTGCTAATTGGTAGGGCCACACTAGGACAGAATGAGTCAGCAGGTTTGATATTCCAGCCTCTATCATTTTTTCATCACAGGCAGAAAACCCCTTCGTTCTATAGCTGCAACAGTTCATTCTCTCAGTTGTCACAGCTGAATTGGTGATGTGGGATCAGGTGACACCCACAGGTCCTATTACTGACATCAGGAGCTCAGTCACTTTGCATTTCCAAAGTTTTTGCATCTGTATATATAAACAAGGAAAGATGATCTTTATGTATTTCACAATAAAAACATAACATTTATATCTATATCTATCTTTTTATCTAAATAAATAAGAAAGTAAAAGTCATGATAATTGAATATCAGAGGCAGGTTCTTTTTATTAGACAAAGCTTTTTTGAATGTAGATATGTGATGCTTGAAATTTTGTGATGGTTTATGTCATGCTAATGCAGTGCTATTTCCCCCAACAGAAGGAAATGACGTCACGGATGTGCCACTGAAAAGAGAGCGGACCTTTACATTCCAGTCAGATCAGGACCACGCAAATTTACAATTTAAAAGCAGACAAACTTTCAAAGACTTTATTTTTTATACACTTTTAAAGTACTGTAATAATCTATTTAGAGAGAGACATGTACATCTCTCTGTATTCTCATGTTTAGGCATATGGAGAGTATTTTTTATTAGAAATCAGTATTATCAGATATTTTTGTTTTTCCAAATTTGTTCTGAATCATTCCTTTTGTTCTGTTGAACTGTTATAATCTTTAACATGCAGATTATATTTGACTATTTATGTATGTGGTTGAGATATTAAACCCACTTCCTCTTGTCTGTGTATGTCATTGTTCTGTTCTTGGTTTTTGGTCATGTTCTCATCGCTAATTCTGACTAAAAACTTGATGAAATAGTATGACTTAATGTTTGACTACTATAACAAAAATTATATATTTATATATTTTTAGTACATAATCCCTGCCATTTTATTTCACCACCTGTTATGTGTGGATTTTTTTAAATAATTTCTCTGTCTGACTTAAATGAAAGATAATCCTGTTTCTCCAGCTCACTGTCTTTTCTGATGGTTTTGTCTCAGTCTCATTTACTCAGCCTTCTAATGATCCTCACAATTAAATCCATTAAATGAGATAGCAGTTAAAGGCAGACAGAAATAATGTACGTGCAGGGCAACACACATTGGTTTCTTTCCACTAGATGGCAATGAAGGCACATCACAACATGAGACCTAGATGATGAAATGTTGTATTGAGTTAGATCACTGACTAGGTCCACAATTTGGTTATGCAACTGGTTTTCATTATTAAACAGTGCTCTTTTAAAATTGTGCCTTCTTTAGCGTTTTAACTATGAATAATCAGCGATTTTTTTTTATTGTAAAGAGTATTAAGTATTTTTGTTATAGAGTATTCTAGTTTCATCGAGTTTATAGAGGTATTTGTTATGTTGTGGAGTAGCCTACATGCTGAATAAGTGCTGAGTTGCACGTTTAGAAATAATTATTCAGCCTCAGTTTGTTTGGATGATGAAATCGTTAACTGTAATCGCGCTCCACCCTTGCCTTAAACACCACCTCTGTCGCAATCCTTCTTCCGTCTGCCAGAAGAAGCCAGATTTTTCCAGTAGTCTCTGCATTATAATGAGTAGGCGTGTCTTAGTGTCATCCAACACTGACGTTGAACGGTGTGACAACAAGGTCATGTTTGTTATGTTCCCATTTTCAAAGCCAAGTTAATATAAACCCATTCAGAAATCTAAAAGGGTTTACTTTGCCATGGTCTTTTTTTATAGGTATAAAAAGCGTTTTCATGCACAGTTGCACACCGTTACTAAATGTAGCTGCAAATTATTCTACAGAAAAACTACTGAAAGCTATTGTTTCGACAAAGTATGTACGCCTACATTAAATATATATTGCTGCTAGTTCGTTTTTTAACTATAAATATAAAAAATAAGCTGTGTAATTTTATATAGGCTAATACACGTTTATTAGGATTTCCTTTTTTTTAGGACACAGGCAGCACCATTTTAAGTTTTCTATGCCCTGTGTACACTGTGGTAGTACCACGGTAATTTTAGATGGAGATACCATGGTACTTTGATGCTATATCTTTATGTAGGCTAATGCCGTGACTAAATACATTATTAAATAATGTCCAAAAAGGAATCGATGCGTGAGTGAACTGTGATCCCTGATTCAAAAGAGAGATTCATTCACGATACGGGCATCCCTCTGTAAAACAATTTAGCTGCATAAAAGCTGTATGCATATAACGAACACGCGAAATACATGTTTTCATTTCTAAATGGAGTTGTTAGAAAGAGCTACAAATGTCATGGTTAGATAGTGAGTTGCATCAGACTAAGCAAACGTCTGCTACCGTTGCAGTGATAAACAGATCCGCACAATGACAGGCGTTTTCTTTCGTTTTCAGCAACAAAACAAAAACTCCTGGCCGTGTGTTACGTGTTATTATCTGTCCGCACTCCGCAATAATCGGAATGTACCAGAAGAACAAGAGTGACGTGTAAAAGGGGGAAATGACACGTCAATGGGCGGAGTTTTGACCCTATGTTCCTAGAGTGCTGATACGTGCAAAACGAGATAATAACAAGCGCGCGCGCTACAATCACGTATTGGCACGTTCAAGCTGATTCAATGCAGGGAAATGTTGCATAGTATATTATATAGGTTGTATAATATATCCTGGTATTCTAATATGCTATTTTATACTGTTAACTAGACTACAGTAACCCAAGGACTCTTCATACACTAAAATAATTATCTGAATAAATGCATACAGTTATAATGTTGTGGAAAAAATTGAGTTTATGGTCAAAACATCAGTATGCACAGCGAAAATATCCTTAGATATTACTACATGTACTACATGTTTTAAATGATAAAGAATTGGGATATGATTCATGTTGAATGCATAAAGAGTATTTCAATGGAATTGAGTTTTGAGGGTTTTTTTAAAACCCATGCATTTACATCACTTTTATGTTCTTTTGGAAACTCCGACTTCTTTTGTATCCAACGATATTTTCTGGGATGGACAAAATTCTTTATTTAGGAGGAAAGAGGAAATTTGTGTTTTCCCCCACTGTGTTTTCTGCGCTTTGTGTCTTGCACACTCGTCTGTCTTTCCTTCACTCGACTGTCTATCCTTCTCCAAACACACAAGCTCTCACTTTCACACTCCACTATCATCATACACACAAACATCTCTCTTTCTCACTTTCTCCACCAAAGAGGGCCGCCCTCAATTTTCCTCCTCATAAAAATGACTTATGTTCCTGCACTGTACATTCAAATGCAGATAAACAGTGCAGTCATCTCTCATACAGAATAAGCACACAATACACTTCCTAACACACCCATAAAACCTCACCAATCAGATTCCACCCTCACAAACACTCTTTGAGCTGTACATGTGTGTGCTGCTGTTATTGACTCTGTTATGCATTCCCACCCAATGGATAATTAGAATACCATTTGGACCCTTTTACGAAGGCCACATTCTGTTAACCCAGAGTACCCTCTACTCCTCCCTCTATCACGTGGCTTGATTTCAACATAACTTGGCATTTCATCATGTGCTTCTTTCCTCCCGAGCCCTGCACTGAACTTTGCGTAATCTTCAGGGCTGTTTTCATGGCTGAATATATAGGCCAAAACACATTGAGAGGGCAACTAGAAAGATTCAACTCCTAAAGGGAGGGGGGAAGTCACAAGATCTCCCTCAGACCCAAATGGCCCTAAGTGGCGTTGAATTAGTTGACCACATGAGCCATCGGAGAACATAATATATAACTAATGACACAACCTTGTGAGTTTAGGATAATGTTTCAAAATGTTTGTGACACACTGCATCAAATCTGAAAATGACACTGGTATCAAAATCAGTCTATGCCTACTTGGCTCATTGAAGGGGTCGAAACCATCAAAGCTTTCATTAGCACCAGCATGTGGATCAGTTACTCCTGACTCCCTATCTCAGTCTCAGCATGTCTGTAAAACGTGCTGGTGTCATGACTGCGTGTGTGCACGTGGGTTCTGACATTCCCATCCATCTGTATCAAGATTCCATCGTGTTAAAGTTCCAATTAAGATGAGACTAAGTTTCAAAAATGTAACAAAAGTTGCTCTATTGTGTGTAGTCCACATGCATTGTTCCTAAATAATCAACAAGAGAACTATACAATCAGAGAACTATGAACATGTGAAATTGTTGTTAAGTTATTGAAGTATTAACTTCAAATCTCAAATGGGCACTTCAAATAAATATTTATTTATATATCAAATAATTATTTAAGTCAAAGGAGTTAGGCTGATAAAAATTATTTGGAATTCCTGCATTAAACAATTATACATTCATTTAAACCTGGTTTATTTACATCACAAAAGTATAGAAACTTTTTATTATTATGAAATTGTAAAATTGTACGTGTATTTGCAACCTTAGTAAGAAACAGTCTTCTTTGTACAATATAAATACAAACTAATACATTTGTAGGCCTACCTTAATATAGATATAAGAAAAAAACATTTTATTACATCATTATAATTGCTTTGATACTTCCTTTATAGAAAGCCTGTTCTAACCAGCTGCTCAAACACTCACGCTTAGTAATTTGGGGTTTTTTGACGATTAATTTGTCTGTTGCAGAATATTGCATCAGGCAGAATGAATGCCTAATTACGTCATGTACGATTAAGATTATGGACATTTACGGCTTCATCATACATTCGAGTGGATTCTTATTACTATACCGGTGTTAGTTTACAAGGCTTTTTTTTATTTTTAGAGAAAAAGAACGAACAGACTAAAGCATTACAGCCTTTCTATTCACCTCAGGCTATAATCATAACATTCGTCGCTAGCCCACGTGACTCTCTCTCTCTCTCTCTCTCTCTCTCTCTGGAGAATGTATGGTACGTGTTTACAGACAGAGAGGAGGGGGCTGGTCTAACTGAAAGGAGGTGGGTAGGTAGGAAGGGGCGTGAGATTATAAAACCGAGGATCGCCGCATGTCTTTTTGTACCTTCCACACATTAGTCCCTACCGCCCACGGCCACCATCTGCTGCTCCCGAAGCAGAGGCTCATACAACGGCGTCAAGCCTGGAGCTTTAAAGACAACAACGGGGTAAGGACGAGCTTTACATTCAGCTGATAGATCGTTCGGGCTTGACAGATGAGCGGACTAAATAAAGAACTCCACGGTTTGATTTAAAAGGATGCTGCGCAACGGTCTGATTTTGGTTTATTTTTGGCAGAGTGGAAAGGTCTAGAAATTACATTTAGGTCGGTTCAATATTGTGCTGTCATTTGCGTTTCTGAGGTTTGTGGTTCTTCACACCGATTCCAAATGCTGATGGACTCTTTTGCATTCGCTCTTTGTATGATGTTTTGAATCATTCATTCGAATCATTAAGTGTGATGATTCGTTGAACATCACTAGTGCATGTGATTAGTCGTGTAAAGAAAATAACGTATGTCGTTGAGTGGATAACGGACGGAAATAGCGAGCTTTTATACTGGAGTTATTCTTGGCTCAAGTCTCCGAGGCATGTAAATGCAAGTCCCTGCTTGTGACGTGACTTGCTATCAGTGCGCCTGTAACGTTAACGTCAGTCTTATTTTGTCTGTTGCAGTAAGTATTTAAAGGGCTAGTTGACTCAAAATTAGTTTTACATAAAACGAAAGAATTATCATGTCATTGCAAACCATTATGCATGCTGACACACAATTGGACATTTTGAAGAAAGCCTTAATGAATGGTGGTGACTGAAAATGTCAAGCTTCAAATAGACCGCAAAATCAGCATAAAACAAGTCCACACGACTACTTTTTTTTATTACAAGTCTGAATCTAGAGCAATACGACGGAGTGACTGTGAAGAACAGTCCAAAATAAGCGGCCACAAGAGAAGTAGCGATGTGTGATTTGTGCAGGAATGAATCATTTGAATCGAATCCGTTGAATCTCAATCTACTCTATTGATGCAATTTATAACAACAGGCAGGGCTGTGTCTCCCAAAAGCACCGTAAGCACACGTAAATCGTAGAGATAATTGGTGGTAATGATTTTTACGATCTAACGACGCTTTTTTTGAGGGGCAGCCCTGAATGATTTGTTCACGAATGACTGATCCGGTTCACGAGTTCAACTCTTTGATTCAATGATCACCAGTGAAGGCCAATAGTAAATAACAACTTGGCTTTGTTCTGTCCTCACACAAAGCTATAAAGAACACTTGCAATATAGCGTGTGAGTTGTTTGGAGTAGTTTTATCATGATTTTGCATCTTTTAGTCATTGCATGAGAAGCAGTTCTGCAGAAGAAAAAGTCATAGTCATAAAAATACAAAAATAGTAATTGCAACGATATAAGGGTAATAATAAACTTTATAATAAAATAATGACAAAATTATCCCTTTTGTATATGCATTTGGTTATTGTAAACTAGTTGTAGGAAATGAGTGATTTCTATGTAATTAAATACATTGCCAAATTAACAAAAAAAAATTGTTTGTTTTTCTCAGGTTTCCCGTTTAAAGCACCACGGTTCTCAAGACATTGGATTAGCTAAGTGAATTTGATCACTAAAGCTAAGACCACCGTTGTTGTTGCCGCCCGCCACCAGTTCAAACAAAGTCACAAAAATCAGGACAAAATGGTGCAGAATAAGATCACCGAAGTTACCGGATTCCATCGCTCTTTCAAGGTGAGAGTGCGATCTCGCTAGTCTCTACTGCTGTTACATGAATCAATGTTTAATTGCTTTGGCATTAGGCAATGGATCACATAATTGGCACAAATGTCATGCATAGGCTAGGATATTAGAGATCATAGAAGACCGTTTAAATATTAAACCAAATGCCAGGAAGTTCTTAGTTATCCATTTGAACTCTGATAATAAGTATCTGCTGGGCATTTAACCAGTGTGTGAACTGTTCAGATTGTGAATAATCTCCCTTTTTTTTAATGTTCAGGGGCAAAATCCCTTTGAATCTGAGGAATTTTCCAAAACAGGATCCCATCTCCTTGATTCTGCCTTCAATTTTGATTGTTCCGCCCGGCATGGTAAGCTGTCGTTGTTTTTTGTTGTTGTTTTTAATCCAACTGTTCCTGAGAAACCAGTAGGAAGACCTGAAATTTGACAAAGCACTGCCTGTAATCCGTGACCTCACACCAATATTTACATACTTTATTTTTAAAGATATGGGACAAATAACATCCGCTTACTTTTTTCTTAGTTTAATCAAGCCACTTCCTGTAGGTGTTTATTCCTAAGGTTTTTAATTGGAACTTTCTTTCTGTTGTGACATGCAGACATGCCATCCAGCCGGCCCATCGACATCCCAGATGCCAAAAAGAGAAACAAGAAGAAAAAGAGATGCCGGGCAACAGACAGCTTCTCAGGGCGATTTGAGGGTGAGTTTTCTATTTTTTTTTTTAATGGCTAAGGTGTTCAAGTATACTTCTACAGTTTGAAAGGTCCAAATGGGTTCAGTAGTTTATTAATAGAACTTATGATTTCAGATGTATATAAACTGCAAGATGAAGTGCTGGGGGAAGGGGCCTATGCTAGGGTCCAGACTTGCATCAGCCAAATCACCCACAAAGAATATGCTGTGAAGGTAAGATTCTTTATAGTTTAACATGTGTTAAATTTGATTGAACTAACCTGAGTTGAGACAATACAGGCACATTTTTGGGTAGTGTAACCTAAAACAGCATACGCTTGTTGTAAATAAACCAATACTCCATGTGCAGATCCGTGCTGGTTATTGTTAGAAAGGACTTTTCCTTTGAAGCTGTCTCTTGGAAATTGAATCAAGTGGGTAACGGGAATGATATTTCCCTCTTTGACAAGCATATGTGACTGTAGTCGGTTTGTGCTGACTGGCACTGTTGCATGTGATTGGTGAGGGCATGTTAGATTCCTGCAAGCTGTGGTGAAGCTTAGGTCACGGTCAGGCCATACTTATGAAATTCGCACTTGTGTTTAAAAATGGTAATATTACAGAATTCATTATGTAACATTATTTTTTTTCTACATTTGTGTATTTACATTGCAAACTGAACTGTCTGTGTAGTTTATTTGAGCAGTGTTTTTTTACAGAGTAATGTTCTTTACTCAAAAAAAAACACGGATGTTTGAACAACCTTAGTTATGTTATTGTAGTTTGTACAAGTTACAGAGCAGGCTTAGCGGAAAGACTTCGTTATTTTTGTTAGACCAGATAGAAGGCCAGCCAATCAGAGACGTGGAGCGGTCACATGCTCTTACCATTCATTGCTCTCATTGGCTGGTAGATTGAACCGAGGCAGGAACATTATGTACTGGCAAGTCTGCCGAAACATAAACCTCAAGAGAAAGGGGGGACTTGGGTGGAGTTAAATCCTTGAAGTGTTTACCTACTTTTTTTTTTTTTTTGTCTTTGCCGCACATTGCGGAATCTAGAACAAAAGCATTTTAGGAAATGTACATTGTGTGCCAGAAAATGGTCTTGTTTTCACTTTTTGATTTGAGGAAGAGAAACTTTTTTTTTTAATTTTTACATTAACTCTTTAAAAGAAAAAACCTTTGTGTTCAATATTTGACAATATTATACAATATTTTTCTTTTTGCTGCAAAGACCGCGTTGATTTTATTTGTTGTTGTCATACTTGAAATCCTCCTCCTAGATTTCATAGCATGTTTTCTTTCAATATAGCCAGCCACACAAAGATAATACGATTATTTAGGGATGCGTTTCAATCCCTGAGGAGGATGGATCATTACAAGCATTAGGTCAGTTTATGCTGAGATGGGTTTCAGACAACTCTCACCAGATGTCCTGCCAACCCCCTCTTTGCGTAGTTTGGGTTGGGGTGGGGGGTTGAGATCTGTGGCGTCCTAGTCTGAACAAAAGGAAAGGCTGAATGAAAACAACCCCAGTAGCCGTCTCAGCTGGGCCTGGGTAGTGTTTACAAGAGTGGTTTGATTTACAGACAGCGGTCAGACTCTATAGGGCCTCTTCCTAAGCTAACATGGAGATTTATGGGTGCTCTCACTCCTACTGTATTGTGTATAATGTATTTGCCAACATATTGTGAAGGATTTCTGTGCAACAAATAACATGTTTAAGCCTTCAGCAACTAGGTGAAATTTGTCACCACATCCCTCAAGTTCCCTCAAGCATTTATTATACCCTGTCATTTTTTTTGTTTGTGGTTTTTGAGAAGAATGATTGCTGACTCAGCCGTGTGGCGGCAGCGCTGGGGTTTTTGGGAATGCGCTGGCCCGCAGGCCTCATTCTTAACCGTGATACGCATTATGTGCTCGCCTGCACGCTCTCAATAGCGCTGCTAATCCAGGGAGTTGGAAGAGCCGCACACTATCGGGAAAACACAGAGGCCTCGAATGGGGGAGGATGTGATTCAATGTCAACTGTAACTTTTGCTTGTACTTTTAGTCGCTGGACTCAGGGGGGTTGAATGAACAGAGTCATTGTCACTTAAAAAAAGAAGATATATTTAGAGTTGTGGGTTTCTGTCTTAAAGGGATAGTTCACCCAAGACAGAAAAACATGTATGATATTCTTTCTTTGGTGGAACACAATATTTTGAAGAATGCTTAAGCTGTTTTTGTCCATTTTTGTAATTCAGTTTTAATCAACTTTTATTATATGCAACACGCATAACATTTATGCATATAATACAAAAAAACAACACTTAACGTGTATACATTTGCAAACGTACATACAATTGCCAAAGCCATGGAGAGGAAAGAAAGAATTGATCTATCACAAATAAATAAACACAAAAGCGGAGTTGTCATACAGGTTTGGAATAACATGAAGGTGAAAAAATGACAAGAATTTATATTTTTGGGTGAACTATTGCTTTGAAGTGTTTTAAACTG